>CAUYQG010092922.1:0-33625 GCA_963574415.1 Tarsius wallacei
GCGTGGTAGCGCGCGCCTGTAATTCCAGCTACTTGGAAGGCTGAGGCGGAAGGATCGCCGGAGCCCAGCGGGTCGAGGCTGCGGTGGCCGGGAGCAGCCACTGCACTCCAGTCTGGGCGACAGAGTGAGACTCCAACTCAAAAAAAAAAAAAAAAAGATGATGAATCTATACTTTTCTACAAAACAGAAAACAGGAGGGAAGAAAACAGGCAGATGGTATGAGGAAGAATATTTCAACTTCCTATATCTTAAGTTTTTTAATAACCTAAGAGCACCCTGTCACTGGAAGTACTCATTGAGGACCATCTATCAGGGTGATGTAGAAAGAGTTCCCGCATCAAATTCATGCTTGTTGGTTACAATATCTGTGTTCTCTCATGTTGATCTGCCTGACAGATTAGTGGAAACACACTTCTGTGGCTCCTTCACATGGAGATCTGTCATACTCGTACATAAAGGCTTTGACGTTTGGTTGAAAACCTCTATTTCTGATAGCATACTAACATCCCAGATTATGAAAAATTTTTTTAACACAGTAGGTATTTTCAAATTGCAATTCATGGACCCCTAAAATTGAATGTAAAACTGTATGTGTATTTTTCAGGACAAAGGGGTCCATACCATGAATCAGATTTCAATAGGATTTATGATCCCAATATAAACAGAAGATAAACATTTTACTAGAGTCCTGATGGCCCCAATACTCCAGAAGGAGTCATCTAGATGATCTCTAGACAGTAACTCAGGTTATTCCCTGCTCTAAAGTTCTTGACCCTTAGAGCCTAAAGACCATCACCCTGCAATTGAACCATTTTAGAGTCCAGCAGTCCCTGACCTTCAAGGAGAAGGGCAGTGGGAATATGAAAGAACATGAAAATAAGCCCAAGGCACAAAAGTTGGATAATTCAGAGTCAAGTTGGGGAAGGTATCATTGGCAACCTCTTGCTGAGATGCTTATTAAAAGCTCTCTTGGAAATCTTGGTGGCTTATTTTCAATGCTAGCCTACAGAAAGAAGCACACCCAGTTAGATGTAATACCAGCTTACCAGCTGGGGAACTTGCCCAGTAAATCTAAGACCTGCTGAGCTATCAGTTCATTTTAAAATAATGACTTCGTTCTAACCACCACCTGATAGATGATGGGTACACCAGGATTCATTTCCAGGTCTTACAGTATTTCTAGAGCTGAAAGGACTGATTTCTAGAACAATTCAGCAATTCCTCTGTTAACTGGTGTAGCTGGAGAAGAACACTTTGGTTAACTTAAAAACAGTGATAAAGAGCTACTTTATATAATCAATGTAAATTATAATTTGCAAAAGCTCATAATACAGCGAAGTTCACACCAATGGAACTATGTCAAACAAATGTAATAACTGCTTTATTGGCAATATTCAGAAAGCACTACATCATTCCATGGTGCCCAAGGGCCATCATTATCACAGATCTCTGGGTGCCAATTAATAAAAAGTTCTGTATAATACAATGTCAGATAACAAATATTCTGTATTCGAGGAAGCCCATGTTGGGTAATATAGAAACAGGAACAATCCTGAACAAAACTGTTAAGCAGGTAAGTCTGTTACAGCCTCCCAATCCCCATGCGATGACCCTTTATGCCACTCCCAGCCATCCAGTGCCCCAAAGTACCTCCTAGAAACTTCCTGTCATCTCATTAGGGCCATACCTGGTCCTACAGGTCCTGCCCAGGGCAACACCAGGCACATCACTGGCACTCTGTTGAATCAATAGTAACTGACTTAGTTATAAATTGTTCGACAAAAGTTAACTGAATGTTCACTATATGCCAGCACCGTGCTAGGTGCTGGGACTAAATGGGGCATGTCCCTTTTTAGAAGAATCTGCTCTTGGTTACAAAGCCAGAAAGAATAAGATGAACGAACCCAAAGGTGATAATGTCATACACTTAGCTCAATATATCCCTGCTCCCAAGATCATCTGCATTTTGTTAGAGAAGTCCCAAAGCCTGACTACCCAAACCTAAGAATAAGCTTGTGTTAGCATCAGGACATTGGCAACTAAATAAGACAGAGATTTGGGATGGGGAATCTCTTCAGCAATTTTCTGGAGGCACTGCCAGGCAGATAACAAAACCATGTAAAGCAATGGTACTCAAAGCATGGTTCTGAGACCGGCAGCACCAGTATCATCTGGGAACTTGTGACAAATAAAAATTCGCAAGCCCTACTTTATATCTATTGAACCAGAATTTCTGAGAGTGGGGTCTGGTAATTTGAATTTTAGCAAGCCTCCAGGTGATCCTGAGACACACTAGAGTTTGAGAGCCAGCTCTGTGGATGAAACAAGCAGAGTGCATATGTATGACTTCAACACAGAGGAGCTAAATGAGGAATTAGCCTTGATGCTGATGGAAATCACCTGCTGAAAGGAACGGTCACTGACAGAAAAGCAGCAAAACAGTTCCCAGGAGCACACAGCTGGAGACTGCTAGGATGTCAGTGAGTGACTGTTGAAAATCCTTTTCATGCTTTTTGACTCTGACCAGTCCCATGAGACAATTGTGGAAATTGAGAGAGAGGCATAGAAAGTTTGAAAAACTTCCAACCTACAACTAAAGTCTGGGAAAGTCTTGTGAGGACTAATTTTTCTCCTCGCACTGGTTTTCAGAGCCTCCTCTCTATGTCCAGGAGGCCCTCACAATGCCCTGCATCTCAACAACAGAAATGACACTGGAATCCAATGGCCAGCAAGGATCCATCCATGACACTGACCAGAGCATTTCTTCTTTTCCCCCCTAGCCTGCTACCCACTGTCAGCTACATCCTTTTTATCCTCCCCTAAAGGGAAGAAGAAAATAAAAACAATCCTCCTTCAATAACACAAGACTTTGGAAAACTAAGACATACATCTGAAAGAGGCTTTCCAAATTCTCCAGAGATGGGGGGAACAGGTGCAACCCAAATGCTGCAAAAATGCAGCAGGCCCCAATGCAGCCTCAAAATTAAGCAGAGTTGCAACAAACTCAAATCAACCACCCACAGGCAAAAAGACTACACTTGGCACAGCTGTCTGGCAGGTCCTCTCTCTGAAGCCCTTCATGGCTGGGCATATCATCCCCAAGCCCTGCCCACCTGCTCCTGGGGAGAACTACATACTGTTTTACAACAGGTCTATTTGAAGCTCCCTTTGAAAAACATATATAATGCAAGAGGACTAAGAGTAGAACTGCTTAGTCCCACAAATTTGGAGCTCAAAATACAGTAAGAAAAGAAGCTCCTAAGAAGTACCCACTGCTCTGCAGAGGGGAAGGGGCTGCTTTGATAACTGACATGTTTGAAAGTCATTCACTGCTGTTCTTAATTGGGCCCACTCTCCCTCATAAAGACACGCCTTCTAGCTGCTCCTTGCTTTCCAGAGATAGGGATACAGAGGCTCATCAGAGGTTATAAGGAAGCATATTTGAGGTGTTCAATGAACAAATATACACCATAGCCATCTCTGAAACAGGTTTAATGCATAAGAGACCACTAGGCTGGAGGAGTCTCAAAACTTTCTGCTGTACTTTCGGCCCTTATTAAGATTGATGTTGGAAACATGACTTACTGGTAAACCCACACATACATCTTCTGTGTAGGTTTAGAGGACTTGGGAAGAAAAACGTTGATTCAAGTTCTTGATATTTCTGTCTTTGAAAGGGACTTCTCTAGAAGCCACATGGTGGAGGGGTGTCACACACTAATTTCCATGCCTGCTCCCGAAGCCGCCCCCCTCACCTTCCTCCTCCCACCCCTTCCCGCTCCACAATTCCTGTGTTAATTTACGCTGGAACTTGACAAGAACCAGTTATAGAACCCTGCTTCTTAGCTCAGTGGTTCAGCATTTATCAGCGTGAAAACCAAAGATGGCGAGAGAATTCAGAGTGACAAGTACTTAGGGACATAAATACCTTCCAGTTAACCATGGTCTCTGAGTAGACAAGTGGAGTAGCTGCATATTTATGGGGCACCCAAATGTAAAGGGCTGAGTAGGAGGCAATCATTATAAAAATGGCAAGAAAAAGCATGTTAAGAGACTTTTCCCCCCTAGCTACCTTTCTGTTGTGTCATGGTCCCGCTGCACAAAACAGAGGGCTTAAAAGAAAAGTTGATTTCTGAAGCTGGCCCTCTGTGAGAAACCCAGTATCCAAGAAGAAGACAAACTTCCTTTTCTGAAAATCCTAGAAAAAACCCACACATGTAATGAATTATTCACAAAGGCTGAGCCTAAAAATGAGAAAGGGAGAAATATAGAACAATGAAAAGATGGGCTGAAGACTGGGCAGAAGGAAAAGGTAAAGACCTGGTTTCTCTCTCCCTGAATAAAAGAATATTAATTACAGTTGCACTTACGGTCCTTCTTTTATGTCTCTCTGGTCCGTGAATGATAAAGAAAATAAGATCAGCAGAGTCACCCCGATGCACTAGACCACATAGCTGGGCTTGAGTGTCTGATGAGCCACGGCCTCCCAGGAAGCCCTGCGCATGACACGGGGGCGGCAATGGACCCACAGATCAAACACACGGAGTCAAAGGTTTGCAAGACTTGAGAGAGTTTAGCAAAGCTCAACTCACTTTTACTTTAACTAAGAACATGGAGATTGAAAGAATCCAGATGTTCCTAATGAAGGAGGAAAAGCAGCTGAGTCTGAGAAGGGAAAAAAGCACCTACATTTCATCCAGCCACAGCTAAAAAGAGATAAGGAATTCTGGATGGAGTTAATGATTTCAGAGCCTGAATCTTTCAGAAGATGAAAAGAAGGACTGTTCTGGTTATCTTCCTCCTCCTCCTTCAATTCATAGTGTGCATTGCGCCTACTGCACCAAAAGCAAGTTGAGGGAAGTGGAGAAATAATGACATGCAAACCAACAGACAAAACTATCATATTTCAGATATTTTTGTCTCTATCCTCAAGTCATTTCATTTCTGTCAAACTCTTTCACTCCAACTCACTTTCCAAGCTGCATCGCAATTACAAATGGTCCCCACAACAAATCCTGGCCTGGTTCCCAGATAAAGCGTTACCTACACCTCACACCAAGGGCAAAGCTAACAGGCAATTCAGAGATTGTCCTGGGGTCCTTAGACAATGAAGACCTTTATCCTACAACCTCAGTGCCAGCTGTTGTTGTGACCTGCTTCACCATCCACACCAAGCACAGGTACACAGAAGATGTGAAGCCTTTCTGCATTATCTGATCGTGGCATACAATTACAGACTTCATGCTTGTTAGCTGTCACCTTCTACCCTGACCAAGGCATCCCAACTCATGATTCACTACGTCAAACATGTAATACATGTCAGTTACATCAAACCTGAAATTCTTACCTGGATTCTGGTCTACTATCCTGCAACGTGCTGTACAGTTATAGGCAATCAGCAGGAAAAAAGTATATGACAAAAGTATATGACTTTTCCTAATCCTCACAAAAATCCTTCAGAATAAACGAACAATTTACAGTGGGAAATTCGCAACCCTAAAGCATGTAGCCGCTGATCTACAGTCAGAGTGCTTTGGGGATACAATGAAATTCTCTGCAACAAGAAATCATGGATAAACACCTACAGGTTCACTGGAATGAGTTCATCACCTCAGTGGCTGCAAATGCATTTGACCTTCCCACTTTAAGCCACATTCATTTCCACTCAAAACAAGTGTTCCTCTGCTGAGATGACCAAGTTGGCATGGGGCAGGGATCTCCTTGGCACAGAGTCTCCAAGTCACACCTTCACACCTACTATTTCTTCCCTTCACCCCTGCCCTGGTAAAGCACAAACAAGTGTGGGGCATCATGCAAACCATGCGAGAGGTCTTATATGTCCACAGGGTAACCGGCCTTGGGCACAGAGAGTTACAGCTGGGAAGCATGTGTCACAGCATACATGGAGGGCATTCAGAACAGTCAACTGCCTGAGAAGAGAAGCCTTTGGTTACATCTGTTAGATGAGCAAACAAGAAAAGGAGGAAACGGGGGCCAGGGGCAGGAGAAGAGGGGGAAAAAAAAGAAAAAGAAAAGGAGGAATCAGAGAGAATGTAATATCACATTTTAAATCACATTAGCATTTTTTAAAAGGGTATGGTATCCACTGCAGAAGAAAGTGCCATAAGAAAGTAAAATTATCTCTCTATGCAGATGTAGCTTCCAAGAAAAATGAAACACATTCAGAGTAGGCTGTTGACTTGCCACCATCTTTCATGCCAAGCCTGGGTTATCTTAGGCATTCCTTCCCATAAGAACTAGACCTCCCCTATTAATAACTGGGTAACGTCACCTTTCCCCTCTCAAGTCAGAGGGTCCTACAAGCATAAATTAAATCATTTCTTTTATTTAACCGAACTTTTCAGATCAATATGATTAAAGACCAGTAATACGCAGCATGAAGAGACCACTAACACAGCACACAGAAAGGTACATTATCCTCCTAGTCCTATAGCGACTTTCCGCAGCCAATGAAAGTGTAAGTCTAACAAGGTGTCCTAGTGCACAAGCAATGAAAATCCTCAGGCATGCTGAAAGGGCTTATGTCAGTACCAAAGCTTATCATAAACATATACCAGATCTTGATATGTTTTCTGAACAACCCTCCTCTTTTAAAATCTGGCCCTTGAGAAGAGCAGAGAAGTACTTCCCAAATTTTAATATGCATACCAATCACACCTGGGAATCCCATGCAGCTTCTGATTCAGCAGGTCTGAAGAAGGGTCCAGACTTCTGATTTTAACAAGCTCCCAGGTGATGCAGATGAAGTTCCTTGCTCTGAAACGGGAAAATCTAGACGACTGCACCTCGAACTAAGACTCCTCTCTTCAAGTATGCTGAAATTTCTGAAGGACTCCGTTAATAATAATAGCTAGTACAGTACGTACTGGGTAATCAGGTAATGTTTTAAGCCCTTGACATATATCAACTCATTTAATTCTCCCAGTCACTCATGGCTATCGCCCTTATTTTACGGATAAGGAAACTGAGTCACAGAGCAAGGAAGTAACTTTTCAAGGTCACAGAGCTGGTGAATGAACTAGGATTTAAACCCAGGCAGCCTAGCTCCAAGACTTTATGGCTAACCACTACTCATACCAACTCCCAGTAAGACAGAGCAAGATATTTTGGGGAGAAAGATGTATAGAAACGAAGGGAAGGTGAGACTAGGAACTTAGATGCATTTTGGAGAAAACCCACAGACGCGCAATGTTTCCACGTGGTCACCACCAGAGGGAACATATTAGTCAATTACGTTGTACAGTCAGGAGAAAAAAGCAAACATGGTGTATTTTAAATTTTCCAACCGGGCTCCACTAAACACCTTAGCAGATGTTTTCTGAACACTGTTACAACAGCCTGCGTGCTGTAGGAGCCTCTGTGAGATTTCCAACTATGGGGACAATAGAGACCACTAGGACAGGCTCGCCGCCAAGGCACTGAGCATGATGCAGAAATCAACTCCCCAGAGAGTCTCTCCTTTGACTCTCTTTGGTCTATTTTGACAGAAGACAAGGCAGGGGAGGAGTAAGACCCACAGCCGCAACTCACTGCTCACAACGCCTGGTAGAAAGGCGGTGTCTGCAGCGGAAAAGAAAACGCGAACCGAGGCGACCGCGTGGTGGAGGAAACGTGCTGCATTCCCAGCCCCGAGCCTGGGCCTGGCCGGAAGTACCCGAGGTGCTGAACCTGGGTCACTGGGGAACCCGGGGCCGCCAGAGAGCTTCGGTGGCGCTGTCCGCGGTGCCAGCCATGGCTGCGGGCACGCTTTGGCAGCCGCGGGGCGGCGGGGCGGCTTTGTCTACCGCAAAGCGACGGGAGGGCGCCTGTCTGGATAAACCCGCCCCTGACACAGGGGCACGGCGAAGCTGCACCTGGTGGATGGGAAAATTTAGAGAACTGTAGAAGGCGAGCGAGGGAGGGGGTCCAACCAGGAAATCGGTAGAGACCTGCCTGGAGGAGTGTTTGCAGCCGCAGCGCGCAACACAATGAGATCTGTCCGCTTTGTGCAGCGCACCGGCGGGCGTGACTGCAGGGACCGGACCCTCCCTCGCCCGGATCCCCCACCCTAGAAACGTCCAACTCAGGCAATGCTTAGCCTGGGATCACTCTGTGGGGGCAGGAGGGGGGAGGGGAACGCAGGGAGGAGTAAAGAGGGAGAAGCCCAGCCAGGGGTGGTTGTGGGAGGATGCGAACAGCAGCAGGAAGATCTGCTTAGTGATGCTCCTTCGTTTCTAATGAGGGGTGCTGCCTAGAAGCACCACGCGCCAGCCAATCGCCGAGCTGCTGAGGCTAGGAACTGGGGAAGAAGGAGGAGAAGGCCAGAGACTGGGGTGGGGGTAGCAGGGAGATGCCCAGGCCCTGGGGAAAGCGAGTCGGGTAGCTGGCTAACAACACAAACCCAACGCTGCTCCAGCCATCTCACTGCTGCACACCTGGACGGTGGGGTGGGGAGGAGGGAGACCCAGGGAGAAGAGGAGGGGCCTCCTTCGCAGGTGCACCCTTCCCAAACCTCCCTCCACAGGCATCAAAGTCCGCTTCTCTGAGCCCACCCCCATGTTTAACACAACACCACCAGCTTGCTCCCACTAATCCCTTCCACCACCCCCACTCCCTGATGGCCTTGCCAGACGTCCAAATCCTTTGTGAAAAACCAGGCAGCCTGCATTGGGTGCACTTATTCAACCTGCAAAGAAGATCCTTCCATGCCCATTCACCCCAGCACCACCATCAGAGGTGGCCCCACCAGTTCCTTGTGGAGAGCAGTTCTTCTGGAGCAAGAAAAGACTGCTTGCACACCTCTGGCCCTCTGCTGATGAATTCAGGCCCAGGAGACCTGCCTGGATCCTGGGTGCTGGGAGAAGCAACCCACTGGGTCAAGAGCTATAAAGTAGAAATACCCAACACAGGGCCAAGGAAACCATGGGCCCTGATGAGATGCTCCTCCTTGGCTGAGAAGGGAATTCCAACTTGGAGCTGTCTGGGCTGTGCCACAGAGATCACCTCCCCTGGCAGACACTCATTCATTCCACTTTCAGTGGAACTTAAACTTAGTCCCCAGAGTTCATGGGGTCCCCAGCTAAAAGCCTGTTTTATTTATTCGTTTGTCTATTTGTACCCAAGGTTTTGGCCCAGTGCTCTTGGCGCTTCTAAATGCATAAATCCCCTCATGGAACCTGGACTTCCCTACAGAAATTCAGTGCAGGTATCTCCCCAGCTGGTGGGGATGGGGGCAGAGGGGCTGACTCAGAGGGAGGAAAAAGGGGAAATGATGATAAAATAGAGCCCTGAGATCCAGAGGCAAGCAAATCTAGAAAAGAGTGCAGCCTAGGAAGGGACTTGGGGTGGGGAGGGGTCTGGGAATCAGACAAAGCCCAGCCCAGAAAGGGGCGCACCCAGGGACACTAGAGATTTCCACATAGGGAAAAAAAAAAAAATCAAAAAACCAAAAGTCTTACCTTTCAAAACACTAGCGCCCAAACTGGTCTCCAGGGCACCAAGCTTGCCCCTCAGATGCACCCAAGTAAAGAGTGCATTTCAGCAAAGGGGCAAATCGGCACCCACAAGGGATGGGGGACACGTTCCATTCCATGCTTGGACAACCCCCTTGGCCCGGAGAAGAGTAAGAGGGGGAGAGGGGCGTCATGGTGGGCTAGAAAGGATATGGCCAGTCGATGAGCTTCTTGGCGTATTTCCTGACAATGTTATCTTCTCCGAAGATGAACAGGGATCTGTTGACGGTGAAACAGTTCTGCCGGACGGGAATGGGGTTGTACAAAGCCATAGTCCGCGCCCTCTGCGCTTTCGTCTGCTTGTAGGCGGCCGCGGGCCCCGAGGCCGGCACGGGGGTTCCTTGCCGGTTCCTGCTCTGGTCCGAGTCTCCATCGCCCGACCCCGGCCTGCCGACCACCGCCTCCCCGAAGCGAGCCATCCTGAAGTTTAAACAGACAGAAGACACACAGAGGTGATCGCGGCCGAACACCCGCACACAGCAACAAGCAGAAAGACACACGGAGACTCAGCGCCGCATCCAGACAGGCGCGGGGACCACCGCCCCCGGGGCGCCTCGCGGGCTCCTGGAGACACGGCAGCCGCAGCCCCGCCGCGCGGAACTGTTGAATCTAAGCACAACCTCTGCAAGGCTCCATTCCTCAAGAAGGAAAAAAAGGGGGGGGGGGGGCGCTGGGGGGGGCTCAGTTTCTGGAGGCAATTTTTTTTTTTTTTTTTCAAAATGCCAGTGTGTGGTGGTGTTCGGAGGTCGGAGAGGAGAGGGGCGGAGTAGGCTGCTCTTCAAACATAGCTCCTCTTCTGGAGAGAGGCAGGCACCGGCCCGCTAGGTAACAGTTTGGTGATTTACTGGTGAGGGGGAGGGGTGGGGAAAGGGAGAATGAAAACAAAAGAACTTTCTTAAATTTAAAAAAAAAATTCAAGCCGAGGACGGGGTTACGGTGGCATGCTTTGGTAACGCCAGCCCCTGCAAGTCCATCTAAGAAAATTCCACCGCGAAGACTCGCGTCTTTAAAGCTGCCGGCAGGGACGCATCCAAAGGTTGGAGGAAAAAGACCGGGAGGGGGAACGGCGGTAGTGAGGCTCCTGCGTAAACCGCAACGCCTGGAATCGCAAAATCAGAAGTCGATCCGACCGGAGGGGGACAAATGACTTCAAAGCTCCTGCGCCTGGGATGGAAGTTGAGCAGCATCCAGCGAGCGGAGAAGCCCGAGTGCCAGCATCCGCCCGGAGCGCGCGAGCCGCCGCCGTCGCCGCCGCCGCCTCCCGGATCAGCACGCAAGGGCGATCCGCGGCTGCGCCGGGCGAGGGCGGGCGGCTACTTGGCGAGGAAGGAACAGGTTGCAGCCGAGCTCGGCGGCGGCCTGGCACGACACTTGTCCACGGGCCGAACTTCCTCGCTAACGGCTCGGTCTTCCTCTTCCACCCAGACAACCCCCCTCCACGGAGCGCAGGAGAAGCGGCGGGAGGAGGGGGAGGACGAGTGGAGCGCAGAGGCGCGGCGAGGCGCGCACCGGAGCGCCGGGAGGAGCGGGGGAGGAGCTGGCGAGGCGGGAGGGCGGGGATGCGGCCGGAAGGCTGGGGGTTCCTGGAGGTGAGGCTGGCCTGCCTTGTGGATTTCTTTGGCCAAAGGGTAGCGACCACCTCTGGTAAAGGTCCAAGGAAGAGGCACCTCCCCTCGGCCTCCCAAGTAATGCCGATAAGACAGAGGCGGGCGCAGCTGGTGATGCGGCGCAGTCTCCGCAAGAGCGCGGGGGCTCGGCGTGGGTCGCACACGCACGCGCGCACGCACTCGAGCCTTCGGGCCCCGCAGAGAGGGGTCCCCAGGGCTGTGCCCCGCTCGGCGCCCGGCGTGTGCCACGGTCCCGCCGCCGCCCGGGCGAGGAGTCCGGGCCTTTGCGCTCTGAGCGCCGCGCACAGGGCCGTGTAGCCGCCCCTCCACACCTCCCGGGCTCTCCCGGAACACTGCCCGGGATTGCCACGGAGAAGGCAGCACCCTCTCCCCGTCTCCCCACTTAGCACCCCGGAGGCTCGGTGGAGGAGCCTGGGACTTCTGGCGACGCCACACTCTGGTATTCGCGCTAGCTCCTGGCGGGAGCTTCTACCCTCGTGGGACGGCGTCCTAGGTTTTCTAGCAGAACCCTGTCCCTCCTCTCCTGGAAAGAGATCCAGGTATTAGGGCCATAGATGGTGAGTTATGGGCTAAAACTACCCTTCTGGAAATCCTAAGTCAGGAGGATTGTCCTGACTCCATCTTTTACTCCCAAATAAGCTCTAGGGACTTTCTCAAACCCACCCCATTAACGTAGAGGAAACATAATTAGTATCTGAGCTGCAGAGGTGAAAGGTGGACTCCAAGCCCCAGCAAAAGAGCTCCTGTGTTCAGCAATCAGGCCCTTCCCCCATAGGTGACTGGTGGTTTGAGCTGAGGACAGGGACCAGCTGTCCCCTCCCATGTCCTTTCTAGCTGGGGCACACCTTCCTCTGCATTTTCCTGCCTTGGCCTCAACACATAGTCCTGTCCAAATGCTCCCCACGCGAGCAATGGAAGGGAGAAGGGAAAGGGAGGGGCTGAGGAAGGAAACAAAGAGACTGACCAGAGGTTGGAAATCATGGGTGAGTGTGGCTTCATGTGTGTGAAGGCCAGTGTCTCTGTGTGTGGGATTCACTGCTGAGAAGCGACTGACATCTGAGTGCATGGCACGTGTGTTCCTACGTGTATGTGTCTGTGTGTGGGCAAGGCCATGTGAGCACTGACACGTGTCTATTGTGTGAGAATGTATGTGAGCATGTGTGTGTGTGAAGGAAAATTCTGAGTACTGGAAATCCAAAGGAGTGGTGTCAGCATGTTCACCCCCAGCAGGCACTGCTGCCCTTGGGGACAGCATGTTGGCCTTTCGATTCAGGGGAGCCCATTTCAGGCCAAATTACTACTCAAGGCGAGTCAGTGCTAATTGTTGTTTTGATTTCACATGACTGCCTTGCTCTGTCCTTTCTCCTGTTTTAATCAGAGCATCCTCTTTTGTCCCTAATACCTAGACAGAAGTGAAAAGGAGGGTGGTGCTGTGAACTATGAAGTCCCGTGAGCCAGTCAGTCACTTAGAACTAGTCCCAAGTGGCTGTCTTGGTACCCTGTAGACAGCATAGGATTAGAAAGGGCTTTTGGAAATTATCAGGTACATGCCCCTACTTTCAGGCAAGGCCATAACCCACAGCACAAAATTCACACATATCATTCATTTGACAAATATTTTTGAATGCCACTGTTGTAGGCACTGGGGATACAATAATGAACAAAATGGATGATGACATAAGTAATGTTTCTTCTTCTTGGATTAAGTCAGGTTGTATCACTTCACAGACTCAAATGCCTTAGGGACCTCACTCTCATGCTATGACTTCACCCCTTTCCTTCATTACCGGCTCTAGCAGGCTGGAAGGTGGTGTGCCTGTTTGTGAATGTCTATGGCCAGCAGGTCTCACTAGACTTTTACCTCCTAAAAGTGTTCTTGGAAGACCAGAGATCCCTGACTTGTCTCTTCAATGCCTTCTACTCAGCAGAGACCCACTACTAGTTTCCTTTCCTTTCTCTACCACGTCCTATGTTCTCTGTGGCTGCTGTGATTCGTTAGAGACCCAGAATACTCAAGACAGGAAATTACCCAGGGAAATGTGAGGATCCACTGGCGTTAACACCTGCCTTGTTGCCTCTCGAGGGGACAGGGATTGCAAATACATAGGTTGGGGATCATATAAAATATGCTGGGAGCATGAGCACCCATGTAGGGGAGGTAAAAGAGACAATTCTTGGAGGGTGCAGCCAAAAAGAACAGCAGGCACAATGGCATAAACAGCTTTGGGAGGGGACTGGGCCTAAGAGCAGTCATGCTGGTAGGAAGACACACTCTCATCTTCCACCTCCCCTCCCCCCCACCTGAAAAGCTCTCGAGAGCTTTGAGACCTATGAATGTCTACACTGGTTTCATGCTCTCCAGTTCTCCCACTCTCCCAGCCCCCAAGATGGCTAAAATGTCAGCGGTTGAACACTATGTGTTGAATAGTTTTTCGCTTACATATACCCCACAGCTGATCCCCACTCCAAACCTCTGGCTACTCGTGTTATCATGATCCTGATTAGACAGACAAAGCAGTTTCAGCAACGTGAAGCCGTCTGCCCACATCTGATAAGAAACAGAGTATAGGCTTCTAACACACCCAACTTTTAGTTTGTGGCTCTTTCTAAAAACCATACTGCCCTTTAGGGCAGTAATAGCATAATTCCAGATTGTTCATCATCAAGAAAAGAAACTATACAATGACACTGAGCCTATGGAAATGCTATGCTTACCATCCTCAAATTGAATTTGATCAGTGGCCAAATGCTCTTGGCACCATGCCAGGAAGACGCTTAACAGGGAATATATCTATATCCTCAAGAACCAAGAGGATCCTTAGCAAAAGTTCATGATCAGATCACTGCAGTAATACTCTTCATAATGGAATTTGGTGGGCATTCTTCTCCCCGTGTCCCTAGTTGCACTGTTCTCTTAAAGACCCACACGTGGAAATACAGAAAATCAGCAATTAGTCCTAACTCTGATTGGAAACCAGTTTGGAGTCCCTCTGAAAATCCCCTTCCTGCCTGAGGGACAGTAGCTGTATTTTCCTGTTGTCAGAGCACCATCTACTGGTCACTTGTGAGATATCATTATGAGCAAGAATACTCGGCAGCCCAGTATCCCATGTACCATGCTTCAGAGCCTACACATTCCTAAACAGGTGACCTCTTGTCACCAGTCCTCTAGCTCCCCCATGGGACTTTGTTGAGGTCCAAGCCCTAAGTTTCACCACAATACAAACAACCCAGGAAAGTACAGCCACACACACTGGACACAAGGTTAACACCACCCACACACGCCAAGTCAAGACTGGGTGGCCAAATGCTCTACGTGTTTTTCTGCAATCAATGACCTGAAAACTACCAACCTCACAGGAGCTAAGGAAGCAAGTGCAAAACTTTCCTAGGTTATGAAGCCCATGTAGACTATGGCATTTCAAGGCTACCCTGCAGCCCCTCTACTGCAGGGTTCCATCCGGGGTACAATTAGGGGGGGATGGAGACTGGCAGGTGGACCCTCCAGCCTCTTCTGGAAAAGGAAGAAAAAAGGTGTCCACGCGGCTCCCAGACCAGGCAGGCCAAAGGAGTTTGTACTGAGACAGACGGACTTGAGTAGCAAGGCTAGAGAAGCAATTAGCCTGTTACCCTCACCCACACAGCTCTTCCCAGATCTGTCAGGCCGTGAGCCATCTTCATACGAGATTTTAGCCCATCCCCAAGAAGTCTGCAACTCTGGGCCTTCTCCAAAGGCATGTACCCCTCCCACCAGGCCTGCTCCTTCTTCTTCCCCCACCCTGCCAGTTACACTCAGAAAGCTTATGCTTAAGCCATCAGAGCCCCTTTTGTTCTATTTTTCCCCATTGAGCTTTTCCAAGAAATAGACTCTTATGCAAAGCAGTGCTCCAAGGAACATAATGCAGAGAGGATTTGGGAGTGGGTCCTTAAGAAAAAAGTTGGCAGCAGACCATGTGCAAATGCATAGCGGAGCAGAGGAGCATTATGGCAACGCAGACATCTTGGGAGTCTGGTGTCTTTCACAATCCCTCCCCAGCCCTTTCTTGGGTGGCAACATCACTTCGTATCCTTATGTAAGGTCCGTCCCTAGAACCAGTGTCTCTCAAACCTATCAGCCAACCATAGAGCTGCAAATTTTGATTACAAACGTTTTTAAAACCACCCGTTTTGTTTATAACAACCCAACACTTCCTAGGTGCCAACCGTGAAGTTATGTCATTGCATCTTTGCTGCAGGACTGTGAGGTACATTCTGTTATCAGAGCCCCAGAGGGTCAGGGATTTGTCCAAGTGCACAGAACTAAGAAATAGCAGAGCTGGATCACCTGATAATGAGGCCAGGGTTCTTTGCCACGTGCAAAATAACGTCCTTGCTTAAGAGTCAGGTCATAGGCACAATCTCGGGCCTTGAAGAAGTAAGGCATGACCTTGAGTCAGAGGAGGCTATATTTCTAAGAATGCATACCACCCTGCTAACAGCCCTCTTGTGAAGATTAAGTTAGTTAATGGGTGCAAAGCTCTTAGAACAGTACCTGGTACACAGTAAGTGCTACATAAGTGCTTGTTATATACATTTCAGCTATAGCAGCTGTGACCACAGCCACATAGCAAATGCTGCATACCTGGTGACTTTCTGTTTCTGAAAGCAAACTTTAGAAGTGCAGCCACACCTCTGGGGAGGAGCGGAGACACGTAAGTGCCTGAGATGAGCATGAAAAACCGTAGAGACCAGTGTGTGGGGAGCCCACAGGCTGTGGTACCCAAGAGAGCTGTGGGTTTGCTGACTGACTCATGAATTCATAAACCTATTTAACAAATACTCATTAATCCCTTTTGAGGTGCCAGGCATGGTTCTCCGGGATTCTGAGACTCAAAGATAAATTCGACACAGTCACAGCCTCTAAGAGCTTACAGTTTAAAGGAGGGGAGGGAAAGGCATGCCCACGAAGGGCGCTGACACCAGGCAGGCTGTGGAGCACACCACGAGCAAGCACTTGGAAAGAGCAGAACGGAAGCAGTCCCCTCCCACGGGAGGAGACCAGAAAAGGGCAGGATCCAGGGATCTCTTTGAAAGAGCTGGCACTGGAGGCGTGGAGTGACAGCCTGGAGCATGAGTGCTGGGATGGGGAGGGGACGCAGCACGTGTGGGAGTGATTAATCCATCAGCACCTTTATTTTCTTTCCATGTATCTAGGATCAGAGATCGTAGCATTACCACTTCCATCCTTTCTTTTCCATAAGAAGAGGTGACTTTTCAGCCTAGAGAAAAGCCAGATATGTTTAACCTAATAGATAAGAACTCTTATTGGGAAAGTCGCTTTGGAGGTTCAAAGTTGAGCCCCAAACAGCCAAGGATCTCACCGCCTCCATCACTGTCTCCCTCCTCTCCAGGCTTCCGGGCCCAATCTTGCCACATGCCAGCCGAGGCAAAGTACCGCAGAACTCACTGGGCAGAGCTCTAGCTCCAGCTGATGGGGGTGAGCAGAGGGTGCAAACAGGAGCACCCCCATCCGTCCGCCCCCAGTGCCTCTTGACTCAGAAAACAACACAGCCCACACTTTACCAAGCTCTCTCAGCCTGGGCGGGCTCAGGCTGATTCATTCATTCAGCAAACATGCTATGAGCACCTTCCATGTGTCAGCCATCGTGTTAGGGGGCAGACCCAAGGAGACAGCGCCTGGGAGCAGAAGCTGCCCAGGTGGGATTCTTATCTTGTCTCATTCCACGCCCCACATACATTCTGCTCTTGAAGATGATGCCCCAGGAGCAGAAAAAGCAGTTCATGGCAGAGACAGCTGAGCGGGACCCCAAAGGCCCAGAGAACAGAGCTGGATTCCACAGCACCCACCGTCCCTGCCTCTCCCAGGGCCCCTTGGATTGGAATCATCAACAGATTCAGCTACCACCTGCCCATCACCACACCCTTTCTCTCCCACACTCTCCTATACTGAGCAGCTGGTCACACCCACCTGGTACAAAATAATCAGAGTGAATAAGGCAATCCCACATGATATGGACTTAAGGCCAGTTTTGAAACATACACCTAGGCCAGCCCTTTGCTGACTCTGTCCCTTCCACCCCCCAGAAATTGCTCTAAGACTCCCACTGGCCTCCTAATGGTCCTTGTTTTCCTCCTTTTTCCCCTGGCCACTCTGCATAAGGCACCACAGACCTCCCCTCCTCCTCAGAGATCCCCTCCCCCAGCAGCCCAATCACCACATCTCCTAGGTTCTCACTGCTCCCTCCTCCTCATGTAGTTCTCACCTGATTGTGGGAGCACCCCATGGGTCTAACCTCAGACTCTTTTTCTCCTCTCTCTGACCTCTCGTCCTTCAACGTCATGTCCTTACCCAAAGTTTCAATGACCTTCTCTGTCCCCACATCTAGCCCCTAACCCTCCCCTTCCACTTAATTTCCAAATCCAAATATCCATTGAAGTGATGGCTATCTCCATATGAACTGTCCCTCATCACCTCAAAGTCAATGTGTTTAAAAGTGTAACTCATGACTACTTGAGCCCAGGAGTTCAAGACCAGCCTGGGCAACACAGTGAGACCTCGTCTCTACAAAAAAGTGAAATAAAATAATTAGCCAGGCATGGTGGCATGTACCTATAGTCCCAGCTACTCAGGAGACTGAGAGGGGAAGGATCACCTGAGCCCAGCAGGTTGATGCTGTGGTAAGCCATGATCATGCCACTGCCCTTCAGCCTGGGCAACAGAGTAAGACTCCAACTTTAAAAAAAAAAAAGGTCTAATTCTTTTAAAGCAAGCTCCCCCCTAAAATTCCAGTTTCTATGCATGTGACACTGTCACTTAGTCACTTAAATTCAGTGGCTCCCCACTGCCTATAAAACAGCCAAACTCCTTAGCCTGATGGGTCAAGGCAATATGAACTTAACCTAACTTTCCAGCACCATCTCCCCACAAGCTATAGTTTTAACACGGTCGTAACAAATAGGTCATGCCCAGTCCTACCTCCAAGCCCTGTTCAGAGCACCTGCTTCAGACTGTCCCCAAGACCATCCTTCCTCTTCTGCTTCTCCCACTCCTAGGCATTCTTCAATGCATGGTTCAGTTCACTTCTGCCTCCTCCGTGAAGCCTTCCACAATCTCTTCAGCTCTGTGACCTCTACCTCCCATAAACTCACAGAACTTCTGTATCATTCATATACCTTGTTTACTTGCTGTTTCCATGGTCATGAATATAATTTCACCGTTACATTCCTATTTAACTTTTTTATTATGCACACCTTGTCTCCTCAACTACAGTGTAGCCTTCTCCAGAGTAGAAGACATATCTTCCCCATCACTTTATGACCTAGAGTGCCTGCATTATGTCATCTTCATAGCAGGCCCTGACTAAATAAATAGTCAATGAATGAATGTCTCTGCTGCAACTCTTTTTGGTGAAAAAGAATTTGGGCATCAATCAGGTGTCTGGCCTGTCTAAGGAGCTATCCTGCCCCTTCCAACATTCCAGCTCTGACTCTGTGCCTTCTGGATTGAGTTAACATCAAGAAATGATGCTCACCGCTCTTGTAGATCAGGTGACACTCTCAGGGCGCTTTCTCCAGCACATTGCCAGCCTCCACCTAATCCTATCAGTCATTTTTATCTTTTTTTTTTTTTTTCTTTTTTAGAGACAGCCTCTAGCTTTGTTGACCAGGCTGGAGTGCAGTGGCATGATTATAGCACACTGCAGCTTTGAATTCCTGGGCTCAAGTGATCTTCCTGCCTTAGCCTCCTGAGTAGCTGGACTACAGGTGTGCCACAGCCCGGCTATTTTTTTTTTTTTTTAGAGATGGGAGGGTCTCACTATGTTGCCCAGGCTGGTCTTGAACTCCTCGCCTCAAGCAATCCTCCCACCTCCACCTCCCAAAGTGCTGGGATTACAGATGTGAGCCACAGCATCTGGCCCTATCAATCATTGTAGGATTAATTCTCTTATGAGAAGTATCTCCTGCTCTTAGAAATAGGGTTGAAATAAGATCTGAGGAATCAGTTATTGAAAGGAAACATTTAGATCCCCACACAAAGAATATTTTCACATCCCTTTCCACAGAAAATGAAAGAATACAGTTCTGCTTCAAGAAAAAAAAAAAAAGAAAAACCCTATCAACTACCATCCTAATTGGTTCCATCTATCTCTTCTCTACAAAACAAAAAGGCAAATGTCATCAGCATGCCTCCTTCCCTTGGGACTACATGTGAAAAAGACATATACACACTTACCTGTACGCAAAGACACACACTAGATTCCAGTGGGGTCTCGAGTTCTGTCAGCCAAGTGTACACACATGCAAGCATCTTCCTGTGCTATTGGGAGCTTTCAGACAGGCTTAGCACAGCACATTCAAATATAAGAATCACAAGCTCTTGTGAAGATTTCCAAATACTGCCAATGTGCCATTTAAAAAATGAGAAAAGTGGAAATGTAATTCTCAATCGAGAGAATTTCTGAAATACTTCTAAGACCCCCAACAATCCAGCCCCCTTGGGCACACATACATACACTCACTCACAGTATAGCCCTATCCCTTAAATACCTGTATTTTTCATACAAACACCCCATCACTCGGTCACATTCTTCAAAATAATTCTGCCAGATGTAGTCAAGTATTAGAATAACTCAAATCTTCCTATTATGCTGTTTTCCTTGTTTAAATAATCTCTGTTCTCCAATAAGTCATAAATTCATATTGCAAATTCTAGGGCTGTGAAAAAACAAACAGAAAAATGGACATGCATCAAGCAAGTAAAGGTTAATTACAAATAAAAGTATAGCTAATGGGGTTTATAATATTATCTAATAGGTATTAAATACTTGTTACATGTAAGGCACTGTGCCAAGTGCTTTGTTTTCCTTATTTCTCAGAATAGTCCTATAGTTAAGTACTATTATTATCTCCATTTCACTGATAAGAGAAGCAAGACTAAAAGAGACTAAGTAATTTTCCTTAAGGTCAGATAGGCAGTGGGTGACATAGCTGAAAGTCAACCCTAGGTCTGTCTGACCCCAACCTCCTATTCTTAAGCACTGAAAAGTCTCTTGCTGATGCCATTAATAGAGATTTGAGCTCATCATTGTATTTCATGATGCTCTGGGAGGTCCAAGAGGCAACGATGTATACAGACGCTACAGACGGTGCTGAAGGACTTGAGGGCATAGGCAACACCGGGAGACCCACGCCTCGGTCCTGGCAGGGTTTACAACCCCATGTGCAAAACTGGCAACAGTAATCGCTGCCTTCTGAATCTCATGGGGCAGCCACTGATAAACCAAATGTGACGATGGACTCTGAGATTGACATGATGCTGCAGCTGCTGATGAAGCTCACAAGCAAAATGCATCAGGTCGAGGAGAGCTGACCCTAGTTCAAACAGTGTTTTGGCTTCTCAAAACTTCTCAAAATTCAAAGGGTATGCTATTGATCACAAGGTACTCTTGGTGGGCATGATTGTACACACCATTTACTTGTTTTTCAACAAATGGCCAAATCTATCCAAAATGCCTCAGGCAGCCCTCTGGAAAAGTTATCAGCCAAACTCTGGAGGGGCCTATAAGAGAGGGAAGGGGGAAAGGATAGTTGTTCAGTAGGAGAAAATAAGGGTCTGCTGCGCAGTGGACCCCAATATCACCCAATGCTCTGTGTTCAGCAAATCCAAGGGTAGCACTATCCCTGCCATTCAGGGCCATCGATCCTGATCATTGGGTATGGTTTTAATTTTTTTTCATGAATACTTCTGCTGCCAACGTGTGCCACTAAAGGACTCGGCAAATTTAAATCCTCCTGCCTCTCAACTTGTTGTCTTCCTGCCTGCACTCCAGCAGGTAAAACACCCACAGACTCCCAGTGCTCCGGGCTGTAGAATTCACAGGAGTCTATAATGTTCAGGTTATTTTTAAACTTTCAGGCCACTCTCCCTCCCCAAAAACAGCAGGTCTGCCATTTAGAACGGTGTTTAACCCACACCCCACCTGCTTGGAAACTTTAGCTCTTTGTGTTAAAAGAAAAGAAGCAATCCTTCAAGCATGCACATACACACACACACACACAAACACACACACACACACACACACACACAAACACACATCTAAGAACCGAAGACAGTCAGCAGCTCACAGGGGGTGGGGAGGTAAAAGACCCACAGAATGATGTTGAGATTGTACAGACGATGTGTATGAAAATGCTTTGTAAACTCAGAGTGTCATACCACTGTGGGTGGTATTACAGTTACAGTCACAGGGACAGGTATCAGAATTACAGGTAATGTCAAAAGATAACTTCTGGCAGGCCACAGTGGCTCACACCTGTAATCCCAGCACTTTGGGGGTCTGAGGTAGGAAGATTGCTTGAGCCTAGAAGTTTGAGATCAGCCTGGGCAACGCAGCAAGACCTTGTCTCTACAAAAAAACCTGGACCTGGAGGATATTACACTAAGTAAAATAAATCAGACATATAAAGAAAAATATTGCATGATCTAACTTATGTGTAGAATTTTTTTTTTTTAAATAGAGCTCAAACACAGGGAGATAGAGAATGAAACAATGGTTACCACGGACAGGGGGCGGGGGACAGAGGAAATGGAAGATGTTGGTCAAAGGACACAAAGTAGCAGATAAGCGGGATGATCAAGAGATCTAGGGTACAGCATGAGGGTGGTTAGTTAATCATGGTGGCACACACCTGTAGTCCCAGCTACTCGTTGTGCCATCACACTCCAGCCTGGGTGACAGAGTGAGACCCCAACTCAAAATACATATATATATTATTTTTGAAAAAAGAATTTTGTCTTTTTTTTTTTCTGAGTTGGAGTCTCACTCTGTCACCCAGGCTGGAGTGGAGTGGCACACTCAGTCACCCCAGCGTCGACCTGCTGGGCTCTGGCGATCTCTCTGCCTCAGCCTTCCAAGTAAAAAATAATTTTTATTGTGTATATTTAAGGTTTACAACATGATGTCATGGGATACATATAGATAGTAAAATGGTTACTAGAGTGAAGTAGATTAATATCTGTCATCACTTTTTTTGTGACAAGAGCAACTGATATCCACTTATTTAATAAAAATCTCAAACACAATACAATTAACTTTAGTCCTCATGCTGTACCCTAGATTTCTTGATCATCCTGCATATCTGCTGCTTTGTGTCCTTTGACGAACATCTCCCATTTCCTCTGTCCCACCCCCCCCACCATCTGTGGTAACCATTGTTTCATTCTCTATCTCCCTGTATTTGAGCTCTATTTAAAAAAATATATTCTACACATGAATTAGATCATGCAATATTTTTATGTGTCTGATTTATTTTACTTAGGATAATATCCTCCAGGTCCATCTACATCATGGCAAAGGGCAGAATCTCCTTTTTTATGGCTGAATAATATTCTACTGTATGCATATGTATTTATCAGTGTATATATCACATTTTCTTTATCTATCAATGGCCACTTAGGTTGTTTTTATATGTTGACTATTGTGAATAATGTTCCAATGAACTTGGGAGTGCAGATATCTTTACAAGGGGATGATTTCATCTCCTTTTGACAGATACACAGAAAAGAAATTATTGTTTCACTGACAGTGAAAGATCAATTCATAGAATGATGCTGAGATTGTCGAGATGATGCATATGAAATGTTCTGTGAACTCAGAGTGTCAGACCACTGAGCAGGGTATTACTGTTATATTTGGGACAGACACAAGGCATTATAGGTAATGGCAAAAGGCAGCTCCTTTTTTCCACAAGGAAATTATACCACCATGGTAAAAACATTCAAGGCCCTTTATTCACCCACAAAGCCAGATAGAAGCTGACTAAGGGGTGTTCGGTTAAAATTTTCTTCAAATTAACTGTCTTTTTTTCACTTAAGTGGAAAACATTTGGGGGAAAGAAAAAGAAATTATGAAAACAACTCAACAACAAAAGTTAAAAAAAAAAAAAAAAAAAGAAAGAAAGAAGGCCAGGCTCGGTGGCTCAGCGTGTAATTCCAGCACTTTGGGAGGCCGAGGCAAGTAGATTGCCTGAGCGCGCAGGTTCAAGACCAGCCCGGGCAACTTGGCGAGACCTCATCTCTACGATAAAAGTAAAATAGCTGGGCATGGTAGCACACGTCTGTAGTTCTGCCTACTCAGAAGGCTGAGGTGGAAGGATCGCTGGAGCCCAGAAGGTCGATGCTAGAGTGGCCATGGGCGTGTGTACCACTGCACTCCAGCCTAGGCGAAGGAGTAAGACTCCAACTCAAAAAAAAAAAAAGAAAAATCTTCAAAGCAGCAACAATCACCAAAATATGTGGAAGGTCAAATCACTGTGTATGTGTTACCTCACTTGATCTGTACAACGATCCTGTGAGGTAGGTTTGGTTAGTTTCAGCCATTTCTCAGATGAGGCAGCTAAAAATCAGAGAAACAAAGTCCCTAAACTAAGATCACTCAGAACTAGACTTGAAGCCCGAACCTGCCTAATGTTAGAAGCCACATCTTCCCACTATACTTCTGCAATGGTTTGAAGGCTTATGTCCCCTCAGAATTCATGTTAAAACTTAATCCCCAGTGTAACAGTACTAAGATGAGGTCTTTTTTTTTATGGTATTATGGGGTACAGTTAGGGGTTAGGCATACAAAATTGCTTCGTACAAGCACCCTTGGTGATAAGAGGTGTCTCCCCATCCCCAGAAAGATATCTATCACCATTAATCCCATCGTCCCCCCCCATAGTTTTCCACCACTGTCAGTCATTTTCTTGTGGTAGTACGTTGGGTGATCAAGGTCTACTATATGAGTCAGAACATGTGATATTTAGTTTTTTGTTTCTGTGAGAGGTCACTCAGTATTATGGACTCTAGTTCCATCCAGGTTGCTGCGAAATTCATGATTTCTTTCTTTCTTATGGCTGCGTAGTATTCCATTGTGTATATGTACCACATTTTTTTAATCCAGTCCTCTTTTGATGGACAGCATGGTTGCTTCCAGGTTCTTGCTATTGTGAACAATGCTGCCATAAACATACGTGTGCAGGTGTCTTTTTTATAGAGTGATTTGTGTTCTTCAGGGTATATTCCCAGTAGGGGGAGCTAATCCCTTTCTTATCGTATTATGATAATTGTTCAAGGTCCGCTTATGGGTGAGAACATATGGTACTCTATTCTTTGTTTCTGTGATAGATCACTGAGGATGATAGACTCTAAATTCATCCAAGTTTGTCCTTCTTTGTGGCTGCATAATATTCCATCACCACCACCTTTCTTCTCAACAATTTCAAGAGACTCCCAATGAATCTACTCAAACCCTGTTCCCTTCCTCCTCTATTTCATCCTCCATGCTCCTCCCAGGGGAACACTCTAAAACACAAATCACTCCTCTGCATAAACTTAGAGAGAGAGAGAGAGAGAGAGAGAGAGAGAGATGATAGAGAGAGAGAGATGATAGAGAGAGAGAGATGATAGATAGAGATAGATGATGATAGATAATAGAATGATGGATAAAACAGACGTGGCAAAATATTAATCATAGAATCTAAGGGATGAGTTTGTGGATATCACATACTGTTTTGTCTACCTGAATGCATGTTTAAAATTTTTCATTTAAAAAGTTTTCAAAAACAGAAAAAAAAAACCCTCCTATTGCTCCCAGCAGAGAGAAATCCAAATTTAAGCAAGACATACTAGCCCCTTCATTTGGCTTCTGCTGATGCCTGAACCACGTTCCCTAGTGCCCCAGGCTGATCTAACTACAAACAGACCCTTGATGTGGCCAAGGTCTCACAACTCAGCACCAATGCTCTGTCACGGCCTCTGCTTAGAGGATTTACCCCCAGTTTCTTTCTCTGCCAACCTATGAAGGAGTCAACACTGAGGTTAAATGTCCCCTCTTCGGGGAAGCCTTCCTGACCCTGGAGATGCTACCAGGACTCCCTGGGCATCTGGAGTGGACCTGACAGCACCACTCTGAGTGCCTACAGTTATTTACCACCAACTCTCTCCTGCATGAGTATGAGCTCCTTAAGGGCTTTACCTCTCCCTGTCAACTCAGTGTCTAGCACTGCACTGGGACACAGCAAGTGCTAAAGAATCTCTTAAGTTGCCCCTGAGAAAAGAGTGTAAACAGACAGAGACTGGTTCAAGCACAAGTGCGTTTAGTCCGCCTCTCTCCCCTTTCCTCTCCTAACCCTCTATTCACTGAAATTATATATTCAACAGACTCATTCACTTAACTGTATCTATTGAGTGCCTATTCTCTACCAAGTACTGTTCTAGGTATGAAGGATACAATGTGAATAAAAGAGGAGGAAAAAAAACCCTGAGTGCATGTAGCTTACTTTTAATAAGAAAGATAATAATATTAAAAGTTACATAATTAAACTAAATACTCTCTCCTCACACAAAACAATGATATCCATTACCTTATCAAAATATGCACAGCCCAAGAAAGGAAGACTATAGTCATACCAAGCCCCCCAGGAGTATAAATCCACTGTCTTATTTCCCACGGACGTGGCTGGAGACACCAGGATCCACACCAGAATCATCTGTCAAGCCCTGAGGGTCCCTGAGAGCCCCACATGCAACCACATCTGAGACATATAGAAACAACCAAGTCACTGTAGAGCATTCCCCCGTCCCGCCCCCCGCCCCACCTGGTTCTCCTGGGATGAGCATGACAATGCCAGCAGCTACCTAGTGCATTGCGTTGTGACAGATGGACTTACAGCAAGAAAAGACTTCTAGCCTCTTAAAACAGAGTAATCTTGATCATGATAGCAAGAAATATAGGGTGGCCTTGCAGTACCGTGAAACCCAAATCCTGTTCTAGTATCTGCTTCTTTTCTGGTCCCATCGTCTTCTCCCAGTTTTCCTTTTCCTGCTGTCAGGTCCTCCATATTCCCTCTTCTGGCCTTTATGCCAGAACAACATTCTCATTTCAAAAACCCCATTTCAAACCAAACAGGAAGAAGTTTGGTCACTCCAGACCGCTTCTCTCAGTAAGCATGTATTAAGAGATCATGAGTTTGAGAGCGATTCCAAGGTTAAGGGACTTTTATTTATTCAGTAAATATTCATTAAGCCACTATTAGTGCAAAGTACTGTGGAAACTAGAGATATGGTGATAAAGTCTTGCCCCCAGTAGCTTTCACTCCAGAGGACTGGTTCTGACTGTGTCTCCAGGACTGAACAGTCAAGATTGCAACTATCTACTGTTCTGGGAATAACCAACATCACAGGTAAGATTAGAGACAGAAAAGCATTATTTCAGGACCCTTAGTATCCATTCCTAAGCCTGGCTAAATTCTTCCGTGGTTCTGATGTGCACATACACCTCCACTTCTCTTTTTGTTTCTCTTCCCCCTTCTAATACCCTTTCTATATTGTTTTTCATCTATATGCTATATGGTTTTTCTCCCATCTATTTCTCAATTATCTTGCTCAAAATCTCTTTCATATTGGCAAGCCCAGGTAACCCAACAGCTGAAAAGAATCAATCAAGATGATTGGAGAGGTGGGCCAGGGGAGGGTGCATCTTTTCTAGAAAGTAAATTTCAGACACATGAAAAATCAAAAATAGTCAAGGAAAACACTCTTGAAACTTTCACTCAAATTGTTCTAGCTCTAAAATTCTCATAACCCTACATTCTTCATAATATTGCCTAATTCTTTGTAAATGTGATCACCAAAATAAATTTTAAAAAAAAAACACTATTACCGAGCCCAGAAGCAGCTCTAAGACAGATTTATAACACATGCAGCTGCATTTCTACATTCAACCACATCGTGTGTATTTCTAATATAGTTACAAGCAATCCCCAGTCATCTTTGGCAACATCCCAGAATCTTTTTCAAATAAAGCAAAAGTAAATAGCACAGAAACTTCAGAATCAAAAATCCTTTGGCATTACACAACAAATTCCATTACAGTGAGATGCACGTTTCCAAATTGCTCAAATAGATTACAAACCCAGTCTGCATTCATTTTACATTTTACATGCTATGGCAGTTATCTGAGAATTGAACAAGATGTACTGCAACAATATTGAACAAACTCACCTTAAAAATAATTGGGGGGCTGGATGCAGTGGCTCAAGCCTGTAATCCCAGCACTGTGGGAGCCCAAGGCAAGAGGATTGCCTAAGCCCAGCGATTAGAGACTAGCCTGGGCAACTTGGTGAGATCTTGTCTCTACAATAAATCAAAAAATAAGCCGGGCATGACAGCACACGCCTGTGGTTCCGTTTACTTGGAAGGCTGAGATGGAAGGATCGCCTGAGCCCAGCAGGTTGAGGCTGCGGTGGCCATGAGCATGCCACTGCACTCCAGCCTGGGCAACAGGGTCAGATTCCAACTAAAAAAAAAAAGGTAATTGGAAATAAAAAATTTCTAAAGAGAAATTTCTAATGAGATTTAAATTGTCTTTCTAAAATAATTATTCGGAAACATATCCCTTCTCCTAAACTTTCACCCTTGAGCTATCCCTTCCTCAAACTCTCTAAGCATCTTATAGGGGGAAAGAACACCCACAGAGACTTTGTACTAATCTCATATTTGGGGAATTCTACCTCTGACCCATCCAGCATTAACAGGAATATACACCTAAACATTGCAGGTTATTTAAAATAGCTATAAAGTAAAATGGCATTGGTTTACAAAACTTTCATTGAAAAACAAAGTTTAGGACCATAAAGTCCCAGATCTATGTCTCCTAGAGAGAAATTTATCATACACCTTGGGACAATTTAACTCCTAATTAGCTGTCCTTTTACCAATATTAAAACATCAAGCACCCAACATTATTGTATATACTCATGCACACAAACACACACTCAAAAACCTAAATAAGCTAAATTTTAAATAGAGCTTCAACCTTTAAACAGAACATATCCTTTTTTGATCTACATCTTTCAGAGGAGAAGGGGGGAAAGCATCCTGTGTATTTTTATGCAAATGGAAATTTTCATTCACTGTAATTCATTCGTTCATTCAACAACAAACATTTACTATCAGGGCTAGAGGTACATAAGACTAAGCCATAGTTATCAAGGTTATGACAGTCAAATGGGAAAGAGAAACAATTTTTAAAAACAAAAGTTAAGTTATGATGGGAGTTAAGAAAAAGTGTTATAAATTTGAGACAAAAAGGGTGGACATAACTTGCACACACATACAAAATACAAGACAGCCTGGCTAGGGCAACATCCGATCTAAAAGCACACCAAACTATATAAGAAACCATTATGTGAAAATCCAATGAAGTGGCTTTCACTTTCAACCAAAATGGAGTAGAAGGGACCAGATTTGTTCTCCTACCTGAAACCACCAAAATAACAGACAGAATATACAAAGGAATCGTTTTTAGAACACTAGATATGCAGCAACTTGGATGGACTTAGAATCTATAATACTGAGTGATCTATTACAGAAACAAAGAACTGAGTATCGCATAGTCTCACTCATAAGTGGACCTTTAACAATTATTGTAATACGATAAGAAAAGGATTGGCAGTAAAGGGAAACAGCCGGGGTTGATGGGAGACAGGACTGGCAGTAGTGGGAATCTGCTGGGGGAGGAGGGACACACCTCATCAACAATGGTACCTACATAATGAACATTTGTATACCTAACCCTGAATTGTACCCCACATTTTTAAAATAAAAAAGTAGCCGGGCTTGTGGCTCAGCCTGTAATCCCAGCGCTTTGGGAGGCTGAGGTGAGTGGATTGCCTGAGCCTGCAGGTTCGAGACCCGCCTGGGCCACTTGGCAAGACCTCATCTCTACAACAAATCAAAAATTAGCCGGGCATGGTAGCGCCTGCCTGTGGTTCCAGCTACTTGGAAGGCTGAGATGGAAGGATCGCCGGAGCCCAGCAGGTCGAGGCTGAGGTGGCCGGGAGCATGCCACTGCACTCCAGTCTGGGTGACGGAGCGAGACTGCAACTCAAAAAATAAATAAATAAAATAAGTAAGAAAATATAAATAAATAAAATACTAGATATGAGGCAACAAATCACAGTGATCCCTGAGAGACAGAAACAAAGGAGGCATGGCACAAACTTGAGAGAATTCCCAGACTATGGAATAGGGAAGTGGAATGCAGGCAAAGCTGGCAGACTCCCTGACCTGAGCAGATAGAGACAGGGGTTCAGAGAGACCAGGGCATCTTGAATTCATAGGACAGAGTAGTGTAGAGAAGAAAGCTTCACAGAGAGAAAGCTCCAGAGATCTTCAGAGTGTCTCTCAAGTAGTCAGCTGAATACTGATCAACACATTCAGTGTGAAGAAATGACCCTAGGCTGGGGAAAGGACCATCCAAAAGAATTAGAGGTGACAATGCCTGGGACTCTCACAAGGCCAGAAACAGTTTCTGTTGGTACCAGCCAATGGATACACAGATGCAGTCATTCTAAACAAAATGTCAGCAAATCAAGTTCAACAGCAAATTTTAAAAATGGCTGCATGAGGTTCATCTCCACTTGCAGAAACTGACTTCTTCCAAAATTTTTATGGAAATGCAAAGGATCTAGAACAGCCAGAACAACTTTTTAAAAAATTTAACAATACTGTATACTGTAAATTTGCTAAGAGAGTAAATTTTAGGTGCTCTTATCTCTCTCTCTCCTCTCTCTCTCTCTCTCACACACACACACACACACACACTCACAAAAGTAACTATGTGAAGTGATACATGTGCTAATTTGCTTGATGTAGTATCATTTCACTATATACATATATCAAAACATCATTTTTTAAATATAAAAAATTTTTAAATTACTAAGTTGGAGGACTAACCCCAATTTCAAGATTTATTATAAAACTAATCAAGACAGTGTGATATTGTTGTACATATAGACACACACAGCAACGAACAGAATAAAGAGTCCAGGCCATTGCCTCGCTGAGCTATGGTGTGGCCATGTGCTCTTTGAGCTATGGCCAGGCCAAGTTTTCTTAAGCTTTGGCCCTCTCCCCTACCTTAGGGAGGTGAATCTCCTCTCTCTCTCTCTCTCTCTCTCTCTCTCACACTCTCTCTCTCTCTCTCTCTCTCCCATTATTTTTCTAAATAAACTATATTTTCTAATCTATAAAAATGTATATATATGGAGTCCAGAAATAAACCCAGATATACAAGGACAAACGATTTTTGACAAAAGCACAAGGTAATTTGTAGAGAAAGTACAGCCTTTTCAACAAATAATGCTGAAACAATTTTATATCTATATTAAAAATTGTTAAATATACTTTGATCCATAGCTTGCATCATGCACAAAACTGGGTAACAGTTATAAATGTAAAACCTAAAACTGTAACACTTATAAAATTAAACACAAATGTACGTCTCTATGATAATGGGTTAGGCAAAGATTTTTAGATATAAGACCAAAAGCATAATCCATAAAAGAGTGCATTGATAAACTGGATTTCAACAAATTGAAAACTTCTGGTCTTTGAAAGGCACTACTAAGAGAAGGACAACACAAGGCACAAACTTGGAAAAACTATTCATGAGTCATATAGCTGATAAAGTTCTTGTCCCTAGAATACCTAAAGAACTCTCAAAACTCAGTAGTCAAGAAAAAAAACTAAAAATAAAAATTAAAAATAGGCAAAAATTTCAACAGAAACTTCCCCAAGAAGATTTACAGATGGCAAATAAGCACACAAAAATATGTAGACAAAGATTTGGAGGAACTGGAACTTTTATACATTGTTGGCAGGAATATAAAACAATAAACAGTTTGACAGTTTCTTTAAAAGATAAATATACACCTACTAAATGATCTAGCCATTCCACTCCTGAGTATTTACTTAAGAGGAAAAAAAAAACATGAAAGCATATGTCCATGCAAAGATTAGCTTATGAATGTTCACAGCAGTTTTATTTGAAATAGCCAAAATCTGGAAACAACACTCATGTCTATCAACAAGAGAATGGATAAACAAGCTGTGGCATATCCATATAATGGGAATATACTCTGCAATAAAAAGGCATGGACTGCAGATACGCTACAGTTATGCTAAGTAAAAGAAGTCAGACAAAAAAAGAATATATACTTATATTGCTATGTATGTAAAACTCTAGGAAGAGGTAAACTAATCTACAGCAGCAGAAGACAAGTCAGTGCTTGCCTAAGGAAAGAAGGATGGGTAGGACATGAGGGCACAAGGAACACAATGGAACACAAGGAATCTTTTGAGGTTGATAGATATGGTCACCATCTTGATTATGATGATAGTTTCACTGATGCATGCATATATCAAAACTTCTCAGATTGTACCCTTTAAACATCTGCAGTTTATTGTATATCAATTATACCTCAATAAATCTCTTTTTTAAAATAAAAAAACTCAAGTAATTAACAAAGAAATGTAGATTTCTGAACAAATATGATAGGCATTATCTCCATTTTATTCATGAGGCAATTCAGAGTTACTTGCTCAAGAGCACATAGACACAGCAAAACATAGAACTCTCCTTTAGCTCTGGAAGTATGCTCTGCATTGAGCACCAACATCCATTTGCAAAAAAATAAAATAAAACTGATGAATGTGCACATTGCATTTGAACTATGAAATCAGTACAATTCTGCAAAGCACAACTTTTCAGAAGGACATCTAGTAAGCACCTCTCTGAATATTTATTTATTGTGTGGTACATGACCCCATTTACAAAGAGCCCCACAAGCAAAAGGTGAGAAGAGTTTCAGATGGAGAAAAACAAAAGAGCAGCTTTCACTGATATCCTTGAAGAGGGCACCGTCACCCCTAGTCAAGGAGGCTTGCATGTCACTTCTGCAGAGTCACGTATTCCAATATGCTCAGTCCCTCAACTAAGGATCTAGCTTGACCCGTTGCTACTAAATTCTTGGTGGTTCATTTCTGCACCCAGAGAAATTAAACAGGTCTAATTTCAACATCAACGTCAATTAAAGCAAATTTAACTTGCAATCCAGAGGAAAAACATTTTTAAGGTCAAAACTAAAATATATATTTCAAATAAATTAAGTAGCAGTACCGAAACTCGTACCCAGATCTTCAGACTCCAAGACTAATGTTCCGTGAGTACTTCAAATGCTACCTCCACAATCGTGCCAGCCGCCCTTCCCAATCCCTGAAAAACCTGTCTTTTTGTTAGACTTCCCTGTTATTTTGAGCTTTGGTCCACCAATGTAAAAAGAATTATTTTTAAGGCTGTTCTTATTTTAAATATTCATCTCCTTGAAGTAGGTCACTCTTTTATGAGTCTCAGCTTCTCTTTGAACTGATTCCCTGTTCCTCCATATCTCCCCTAATAGGAAGATGTAATGCATTCAAAGTGTGAAATCCAATTCCAGTTAATTTTATTGATTCTTTTCACAGACTCCTTATTTCTTATGCAAATTCATGTTTATTTCAAAAAGAGAAAACAAAACAGCCTTCTTGGAGAGAATGCCTTCAAAAATCTATAAAGAGCCACCACAGTTTTATTCAATTATAAATGAGCTATACAATATTTAAATCATTCACTGGAAATAAAGATGGGTTTAAATCCATTTCAGAACACAGCAAATGTCCTTAGATAACTTAACCTCTTCTTTAAAAGTGAATGAATGACTGAGACGAGAATAAAATAAATACCTTGTCACACGCACACACACTCACTAGGTTACCAAATTGTTTAAAAACGTGTTTGTTCTTTTGTCCCTATCCCTTCATTGAGTTTCATATTGAAGATAGAATATATGTTGCAAGCCCCACTAACATGCAATTCCCCAATATTTTCATTCTTTGCAAGAATTCCTCTTAATTTTTAAGGGACACATACGTGCCTTTTTTCCTTGCATAGTTTACCGTCATTCCTGGGATTAGACAGCCAGACACTGGCAGAACTGTCTCCCAAGGTTAGGTCACAGTCATCTGAGACCCATTCAGGTCTTCCCTAAATCTCGGAAATATTCTGTTCCAACTTCAAATCCACTGGTTCTAGAGTACCCAGCTTTCTCCCTACCACAAATGGCAAAAGGTCTCCATAGTGCCTCCTGATTCTTGTAAAATAGCCGCTAAAAAGTAATGGGAGTAATGTATTCTATGAGCAAAGATGCGATTCTAAAATGCGCTGAGCATCATAAACAAATTGATCCCGGACCTACAGAAGGCAATCACTTCATCCCCCTTTGATCTGCAACAACTCTTCAGGCCTGTCACTGAAAGAGGTAATTTACTATCTGGCCTCTATCTAAGAGGCCTTCAGAATTGGTGTATCTGAAAGAAGTCATTTCCTCCTCAATCATTAATAATTCAACATTTCAGTAGCAGTGCTTTCTCTCTTCACCATAAATAAATATCAAGAAATCGCCTCCATCATCTCCCACAGGAATCCAAACTAGAAGAAATATTTCCGAGACTAGCTCTTTCCAAGAGAAAGAATTATGGCCTCCAAATCCAAAACCCCTGTTAGGCTGATGATTGGAGGGAAAGGGGCCTTAAAGACTGGTCAATTTCATTTTCTCAATCTGTTT
>CAUYQG010092924.1:0-38019 GCA_963574415.1 Tarsius wallacei
GTGTAGAAGTGTTCCCTTTTCACCACATCCTCTCCAGCATCTGTTATTTTTTGAGTTATTGATGATGGCCATTCTGACTGGAGTTAGGTGGTATCTCAGTGTAGTTTTAATTTGCATCTCCTTGATGATTAGTGAGGTTGAACATTTCTTCATGTATCTGTTGGCCACTTGTATGTCTTCTTTTGAGAAGTGTCTGTTCATATCTTTTGCCCACTTTGTAATGGGGTTGTTTGTCTTTTTCTTTTCAGCACGTTTGAGTTCCTTGTAGATCCTAGATGTTAGGCCTTTGTCAGACAAATACTTTTTCCCAGTCTGTGGGCTATCTCTCTGGTCTCTTGATGGTTTCTTTGGCTTTGCAGAAGCTTGTCAGTTTAATGAGGTCCCAACGTGTCTATCTTCTCTCGTATGGTCCGTGTGTTTCGCGTTTTGCTCAGGAATTGGACGCCAGTTCCAACTTCCATAAGGGTGTGTCCTGCATTTTCTAAAGTTCTTAGGGTTTGAGGTTTTACGTTTAGGTCTCTGATCCATTTAGAGTTAATTTTTGTGTATAGGGATAGATAGGAGTCTTGTTTGAATCTTCTGCATGTGATCAGCCAGTTTTCCCAGCACCATTTACTGAATAGGTTCTCCTCTCCTCAGTGGTGGGTGGTGGAGCCTTTGTTGAAGATGAGTTGGTTGAGAAATTGGGGTTTTGCTTCTGGAATCTCAATTCTATTCCATTGGTCTATATGCCTATTCCTGTACCAATACCAAGCTATTTTGATTATTATAGCTTTATAGTAAAGTTTAAAGTCTGATATTGTGATACCTCCTGCTTTGTTTTTTTTGTTTTTTGTTTTTTGCTGAGTATTGTTCTGGCTATTCTTGGTCGTTTGCTTTTCTATATGAATTCCTGTATTGTTTTTTCTAGATCTGATTTTTGACATAACTTTACTAGTCTTTGAGCATCTCCTTACTCACAGGATCAAGATGTTTTAGGTTTATCCTATAAGCTCCCTGCCCCAGTCCTAGAATCAGTCTTTTTTTCCCAAAAAGCTTTTAGTAGAGAATGATACACAGAGGCCAAATTTTAGGCACCAGATGTGCTTATCGCTACTGGGGTGCCAGTGCTTCTAGACCACTAGATCATTTCAGTGAACAGAGCTGGGAATACACACACACACATACACATATTGTCATCATCTAAAATTGTATTACTGAGTTGTATTTCATTGATAAATGTATCTCAACTTGTTTTGTCCATTCACCCATTGAAGTTTATTGGGACTGACTCCAGTTTTGGGTTAATACAAATAAAGCTTCTGTGACTATTTGTGTACAAGTGTATGTATAAACAATGCCTTTTTTTTTCCCCCCTTTGTGAATACCTAAGAGTAGAGTGGCTGGATTTTATAGTAAATGTATGTTTAACCTTTTCAAAAATTGTCAGTTTTCCAAACTGTTTGTACCATCTACATTCCTACCAGCAATGTGTGAGAGTTCTAGTTCCTTAGAATCTTTGCTAACACTTGCATTGATTAATCTTTTTAATTTTAGCCATTCTAAAATACCATAGTGTTACCTCACTATGACTTCAATTTACATTACCCTTATGACTCACAATGTTGAGTGTCTTTTTATGTTCTTATTTGCCACAAGTATATAATCTTTGGTGAAGTGTCTGTTTACGTTTTTTGCCCATTTGTATTGGTTAGGCTGCTTTCTTATGATTGAGTTCTAAGAGTTTATATCCTTAAATTTTAACATGTACACTTACTAAACTACACTAAACAACACTAAAATTAATCACTATCTCTTAACAATCTTTTAATCACAATTTGGACCTTGCCCTTCCCTATTTTAGGTGTCTGCCATTTAGAATTTTAGTTCCATTTTGTTTTTATATGTCCCTTTGTTTCCCCACCAATTCACCCCCATCTCCTAATCTCTCTATTCCCCGCTTTTAGGACTCCAGTCAGAAATGTTTGGCCTTTTCAATGTGTCCTTCATATCTTTTAATTACTCTTTTACATTTTTCATTTCTTTGTATCTCTGTTCTGTTTTCTGGGGTACTTCCTCACCTCTACTTTTTTATTCCCTGATCTCTCTTAAATTGTGGTAGGAAAACAATTTTACTTTCCTTTTAATTTTTTAATATTAATGACTATATTTTTTATTTGTAGAAAGTTTTTTGTCTATTTTTCAGATTTATTTGTCTCTTCCTTAGTGTTCTGTTCTTTTATTATGTTTTCTAGACTTTATTTTATTTATTTGATTATTACATACATATTAAATAATCACTTTTGTATTTGTCTACTATCTGTAATTCTTTGGTTCAGATTTTCCTGTTTGTACATCTGCTAATTTTCTCACATAGAGAGTTATTTACCACAGTCTTTAGAACTCATTTTTTGCACATGCATCTTCTGTGGCTGTTGCCTTCTCTGTGATAATTCCATGTGTCTTGGTTGTGAAGGTGACTCCTGTTTTGATTCTGGCAGAGTCCCACGAGTCTCGGTGGTCCTGAACCACCAGATTTGTGTTAGGATTTGGTTTCTCTCAGTTGCCCTTTTCCCTCTTTCCACCTAAGGACCTATAAAAATTATAAGTGTCTTTGAGAGTCTCATGGTCTACGGGCTGGGGATATATTTTTTAAAAAAAATTTCTTTGAATGGAAGAAATAGCTCTTGGAGGATTCAGGTTTTGTAAAGGAGTTTCTGGTGCAGCTTCCTCACCACACATTGCTCAGTGCCATGTCTTTAGCCCTTGTGGGCATATTAGAGCCTCAATCCCAGCCCTTAGAACTTCTGTCAATTGGGATTTTAGGAAGTCCTAAATAAAATACCTTTGTTATCTTCACCTGTATCCTGAGTCAAATTAGAGATAGATACTGAAGCCAGACAATGGATCAGCACTTCAACTTATTACAATAGAGCTGATAGGTTTTTGACAATAATAGGAATTACCACTTTGCCTATAACCAAATGCCTTCTGGGCATACAGAACATTAAAAAACTTATATTCTGATAGCAGAGCCTGCCCTCTTGAGTTTACCATATAAACTAGGGCAGATGAGAATGCATATTTTCTACAAGGAGACAGACACTAAAAAGGAAGAGCCTGTAGGGGTTGAGCCAGACCTGCCCAGTAGTCCTTTCTCCTAAACTTATAAACTCTAGTCATGTGCCATATAATGACATTTTGGTCAATGATAGACTACATATATGATGGTAGTACCATATGATTATAATACTTTATTTTTGCTATAACTTTTCTCTGTTTAATTTCTTTTCTTTTTTCCCCCAAACAGGGTCTTACTCTGTCACTGAGGCTGGAGTATGGTGACACAATCCTGACTCACTGCAGCCTTGACCTTTTGGGCTCAAGCGATCCCCCCACCTTAGCCTCCTGAGTAGCTGGGACTACAGGGATTACAGGCATGTGCCACAATGCACAGCTAATTTTTTTTTTTTTTTTAGAAATGAGTTCCTACTATGTGGCTCAGGCTCAAGTAATTCTCCCACATTGGCCAAAGTGCTGGGATTACGGGTGTGAGCCACCATGCCTAACCTGTTTAGTAGGTTTATTAAATTCTCACCCTTGTGCTACAGTTACCTACAGTGTTCAGAACAGTATAACCTAGGTGTGTAGTTGTGTAGTAGGCTATACCATCTAAGTTTGTGTAAGTGCACTGCTTGATGTTTGCATTTAAAAAAACTGCCTTTAACAACACATTTTTTAGAACATATCGCCATTATTAAGTGACACATGACAGTATATAAATCACCCCTTTTCTCCCGGAAAGTTGAATGAATGAGTGAGGTCAAAAGTATGAAGCTAATGGACGTTCTTTCCACAGAGAAACGTGGGGTGGGGAAGTGGGGATGAAGTTAGTCACCCATTCTAAGAATATCCAGGAACTTGTGTTGCTGACTTTCAGTCTCTTCCCTTTCTGAAATCTGAAGGTACCTTTAAAAAAAAATTCAGCTAAGCTATGTATTTAAAATTAATTTTGGTATGATTCATTCAGTAGTTCCATGTTTGAGGCCAGGGGCTTCAGCTGCCATTTTGCTGTCAGTTCCTCCAGAGAATGGTTTTTCACAAAGGAAACAGGTTGTCCCATTAAGGTCAAAGCTCAAGGAGAACAGGCCATCCCAATCCCCTTTCCAAGCATTTTCTAGACCTTTGAGATTGCACAGGATAAAATATTTCCTAACATGTTTCTGTCCTTCATTAACTGTAATAAAATGAACATGAGTGTAAATCTCAGCATATTCAAGTGTATATGTATTTTCTTCCTGAAGTTTAGTAGGGAACACACTCTTAAACACTTATGAGATTGTCTTCCTTTTTGGAAATTGGCATGCGTGTATAATTTGTCATCGACTTTCTTTCAAGTGCAGAAAGAAAACAAACATTTCAATATAGTAATGAAAAGCAAGTGGAAATTTGTATTGAACATTTGCTTTGATAGGCATCATGCAAAATTATTCAATGTCCAATCACCTCCTCAATGCTAAATGCTCGCGCAATTCTTGACCCATCTTATACGGGTTTCCAGAATGTAGTGGCACCCATGTTAGATCATTTTGATGTTTACACGACCTGTTTTATTCAAAGTCAGGTACAGTATGCTGGTTGGGAAATATAGTAATACCCAAGGGTCTCCAAAGGAACAAAAAGACACTTGAGTTGTCTAAAGATCTAAATTATGCTAGCTACAGAATTACTAGGTGAATCTTATAATTTTCAGATTACTTTCTACCCTCCAGGGTGGCAAACAACCTTGTGGATCCATTCTGTATTTGGTGTCACAGATCCCTTTGGCTCTCTGGTGCATCCAATGGACCTCTTCTCAGAATAACGTTTTTAAATGGACAACAGAAAAAAGAGAAATTATACTCAAATAAAGTTCCAGCATCTGACCCCTAGGGCTTTCAAGCCTTTCTACTCTGCCCACCTCTTCTCATAAGTATGCATACCAAGAAGACTTTCCCTACCTTCTTCAGAAAGGAAAAGGAGGGACACCCAAGCAGGTTATAAGTTATAGGGATGGGGAGGAGAATGGGATGGACTATTGAGCAGGTGTGTCTCTGAGTTGGCACGTCTTCCTCTTCCTTCTCCCTTCCCTCTGGAACTCCTCACTCCCCCAGCACCTTCTTTCCCCAAATCATGTTACATCTTTCTCCTTTTACCCTTTTTCCATTCTCGCAACCTTTGTTCAGTCCCGCCCACCTACCTAGACCCGCCCTCGGGGCCCCGCCTCCCCTTAGGCCCCTCCTCCTGCCTAAGTCCCGCCTTCTCTGTTCCCCGCCAGTCAGGCCGGGGCCACTCTGTTTCCCCGCCCCCGGGCCCCAGCACCAAGCTTGTCTGCCGCCAACCCTCCAGGCTGAGGAACTCGGTCTGCGGAAGGATGGAGCCGGCTGCGGGCTGCTTCTCGGAGGATCGGTTCCGGGAGGCCTGGGCCGAGCTCCGGCAGCCCGCGCTGGCCGGGGCCGACTGGCAGCGGCTGGTGGAGACTTTGGGCATCAGCATCTACCGGCTGCTGGACCAGGTAGCGGCCGGCCCGCGGGGGCTGCAGCGCGCCGAGCCAGTGTCCCCGCGGGGAGTGCGGGGCTGCAGCCGGAGGGGCCCGGGGCAGGTCTTCCCGAGTGCAGGGAGGAGCTCCGCCTCAGCCCAGGCCCGGGCGCCCGAGCGGGCGCTGGGGCGGTGCCTGCGAGTGACCTTGCCTCCTGCAGATCTTAGGGAGTTTGGGAGATCGTCTGAGTTCAGCCTCCGGGCAGGCCCGACGGGGGAAGTCGTGGGTTAGAAGTTCATGACAGAGTTAAAACGTGGGTCGGCTGATTTCTAGGCCGGTGCACGTGCTTGCAGGGGACCTGGATCTCCTTTTCCTAGTGGGTGCCAATGGCGAAGGGGTGGGGAGGGGCGGTATCCCAGGGCTTGGACATAGGTGGAAAAGAAACAGGACTTTTCAGGGGCTGGATGTGCAGGGTGGTGAGTGGTTAGGGGTTGCGAGAAGGGACCTGCTATTTTCGTGACTTCCTTCTTTTGGCCGCTGCCCCTTTCCTTCTGATTGCACTTAACCCGAGTCTGAAACTCCAGGCAGAGAGATTAAAGGTGAAGGAGGAAGGGAGTTGGTATGAAGCAATTCTCAGGATCTTGCTGGAGGCCTTTGGAACCCCATAACCCTCCACGTAGGTGGAAGGCATTGCCCTTAAGGGCCGTCCTCGGAGGCTTGTCATCAGTGGCTTTGCCTGGTAGTGGCAGCAGGGCAAGAAGGTTAAAAAAAATGAAAGTTTCCTGGCATAGGAGCAGAGTATTATAGTGTTGGAGCTGGGAGGAGCCTTAATGCTCACCTGGTTCAACCCCAGGTTTCACAGATGGAAGACACAGGCCTGGAGAGTGAAGCAGCGCTCCAAGAGGCCTAGCCCAGTGAATGTGTGAATGGCAGAGGTGGGGTCAGAAGGGTCATGATCTTGTAAATGTCAAACATGTAATTGTCAGTTTAACAATTATATTTTAGTTTACATCAGATACAGTATTCTTATATTTCAAACAGAAAACAAACATTTGTAATAGAATTTGCTCATCTTTTAAACAGGAAAGAAAACCCTGCCCTGCTTCGTTACAGGGTTGTTAGGAGGGTCAAATAAAATCTCTCAGATGTGTATGAAAATTTCAGGCCTCAAGGAAGAATTATGCAGTCCCAAATTACAATATTGTCAAGGTTGAAAACCCTCACTCAAAATAAATGGAGAATATTGGTATTATGAGGAAATTTCTTCTCTAAATACATACATATTTGCTCTGGAGACAGTTTACTTTTTCTCCAATTACTATGGAACATGCTGCTTTGAACACTTACAAATTAGTAGGGCAGGACTTTTTATAATCCAAACAAAGCAGACACTGGAAGGGGATGAGCTGCCATATTTCCTTTTTTTCTGTAAATAGTTGTTATATGTTAGTAAGCAGTTATGCATTCAACAAACTCTGAATGTCTGCTGTGTTTCAGGACCATTGGGTATAACAAGATGACCGAGAGGCTCACAATCTAGAACTGACAGAATGAATTTTCTAGGGTAACTTTAATAGACGCTTTGGTTGGAAAACTAATGTGTTTTTAGATGAAATCCTTTGATCGCTCTGCTGTTCCACTTTCCTTGCCAGCCACATCGAAGAACTGACTGAGTTTTGTTAATTTAACTGCTCAGACCTGTCTGGCACCTGGCCGGCCCTTTTCTGTCTCCTTTCTTTCTTTTACCTTTGCCACTTTGGGTGCTCAGCACCTCTGACCTAGCATTGCAGTGACCTTTTAACCAGTTGATTGGCCTTCCACCTCTCTGGTCCCCTCTATCCTATACATCACAAGCCCATTAAGCATCTGAAAGTGAGGCTGTGATCTTATCTCTACCCTTTCATGGCACTTTGGATTGCAGAACTAGTAATAATCATTGAAATAGCTAACACTTATTGCATACTTTCTTATAATCCAGGCACTAAGTGCTTTGCAAGTGTTGACTTAAGCATCATGTTAACTCTATAATATAAGATACTGTGATTATCACCTTTCTACCTGTTTGGAAATGAATGCATGGGAAGGTTAAGTTGGTTGGTCAAGGTTTGAACTGGGATCAGAGCCCAACTATCTGGCTCTAGATCTGAGCTTTAAACATACTCCTGCATTGCTTCTCTGTACAAAAGGCAAATGCTGCCTGGTGGGTATGCTGTACTAGTTTTGTCTCAACTCACATTTCTATCTTTATCTCCCATGACTTGTCCATATATCTCACTTTTTCTCCTCCAGCCAACCCAGACCACTCTATCTCCTCCAAGGACCTGCGCCATCTTCCCTTTATACAGACAAGGAAATTGAAGCCCAGGGAAAGTCAGTGGCACATCCAAGGCGTATGACTAAGAAGTGGTGAAACAGGGGTTTAGAACCAAGTCCATCTCCTGGTGAATTTCCTCCTCTTCTCCTATACGAAACATTTCTTTTTCTAATAAAGCTTCCCAAATGTCAAATGGGTTAACTTAGGAAGGGTGAAGTCCTCATTAATGGAGGTATGGTACTGTGTTGGAGAAAATCCTCAAACTGTGTTTTTAAGATTTTCTCACTCAACAACACCAACAACAATGAACACAGAAGACTTTTGTGATGAGACATGTGGAGGTTTTTCTTCACACACCGGTCAAGCAATCATTTCTGTAACAGACACCAGCTGGGTGCCCTCTGATTCAATTTTGACACTGTCTACATGGACACTGCATCAGTCCCATAGATTGAGAGCTCAGTCCCACAAGACTGCCCCCCACCTCCCACTTCCAATGCCAATAGAATGCCACAGGTTGTTTTACTTGTGCTTTGGGTTTGAATAATTTGTTACAGTGGCTCACAGAACTCAGGGAAACATGTTTACTGATTTATTATAAAGGATATTATAAAGGATACAGGTGAAGAGATGCAAAGAGTGAGGTATGGATGAAAGGGTACGGAGCTTCCATGCCCTCTGTGGGCACTCCACCTTCCAAGAACTGCCATATGTTCAGCTGTTCAGAAGCTCTCCAAACCCTGTCCTCTTGGGTCTTTTATGGAGACTTCATTGGATAAGCATAACTGAAGCATGGACAACTGTGTTGAAATGTGATTGGACAAAAAGGCAGGTGAAGTTCAGAGAGAGAGATTCTGTTTCCTGAGGACTAATGCATCCCAGTGTTTTAACAAAAGACAGCAACAAGGATCATGAGAATTACAAGCTAGGAACCATGAATGAAAATATATATGTGAGGGTCTGCAGTGAGTCAGATGCAATGCTGTAGATGTAAGATACAGTTGTTCCCTGAAGATTCTAGTGGTTTAGCTTTGAAGAAGTTAGAAGCACTGTGGTTTGGACTGGTGGCCCTTTGAGGACCTAGTTGTGCATGTCACACGCACCAGTGTTGGTTGTTGATGATGCCTTGCTTTGCCTCCCACACTCAGCATCTGAAGCCAAAGCCATGCCAGCCGCTCCATGGAGCTCCTCTAACAGTTTTTGAAAAAGGATGGGGGAAAAACAAAATTGTGATCATGATCTAAATGGTGTTGTAACAAAGTTACTATTACAAGTTTTGAAAAGACTGAAACAACTATATAGGTGCTTGAAAGAGTTTTCAGTGTAACAAATTGTATTTTAAAATAAAAATATAAAATTGTGGAGTGTTTAATAGACACAAATGATTCTGAATCCTGTTCTTGGACAAATGGGCACTTTTGAGGTACAACATTTTGACATATTTTTGTTTTCTCTTATATCACAAACTTTTGGATTTAGAAAGTTTCTTTTAAGCCATTCTGTTCAACACTATTGTCTTTTTTCCTCTACTTCTTCCTTCTTTTTGTCTTCTTCTTTTTTATTTTTTGGCCTATTCTGTTTCCTTTATCTCTTTTTTCCTTTCCATGTTGTAATGATAACTTTATGTGATACTGCAATCTATAAATGCTATCACATGTAAGTTCTTATTTATCCCTCAGAACAAATCAGGAAGATAGGCAGGGATGGGCTTTTTTCTTATTTTACAGATGGAAATAAGATCTAGAGTTGTTAAGCGAGCTGCCTAAGACCTCCTAGCCAGTAATCAGCATGAACAGTAAACTTTGATAAGCTCAGTACCAAATATGTAGTTTGCATCAAGGCAAGAACTTCATTCTTTTCTGGAGGCTAAGCAAAATTAGACCAGGGTTTCCATGTGGTGTTATGGGAAGGGCATGGATTTTGAAGTCAGATAGTCCTGGGTTAAAATCTGAGCTCTGCTCCACTATCATCCATTTACAAAGGGAGATCTCAAAAAACTAGAATTTATTTATACAAAACTGTGTATTTATTGTATCTTACATGTTTAACTTTAGTCACCTTTAAAGTAATCTTTGTTTGATGAAATATACCTATTGAGACACTTTTATCACTGCTCAAAACAGTTTTTAATCCCATTAATTTGATGCCTTTTAGTGCTTCTGTCATTTTTTGGTTTCATCTCTTACACATCAGCAAAACATTTCCCTTTGAGGTCTTTTTTTCATCTGGTGAAGCAAACAAACAAAAAGTTGCTCAGGTGAGATCAAGTGAACAGGGAAGGTAGGGAATTGGGTCATGCCATTTTGGGTCAAAAACTGCAGAACACTTAGTGTGGTGTGGGCAGGTGTGGTCCTAAATCACCCATCATGAAATGGGCAAATGTGTTGAATCTCCAAAAAAAAAAATCGCTGAAGCTGAACACAGCCTCTCACAACAACGCTAACTGGTACATTGATGGTGATGGCTTCCTAGACTCTTACCTAGCTGGGGAGGCCTGTACTACAAGGGGCCCACCTTCTGTTTTTTTTCCCTGGGGGATGGTGTCCCTCCTCTTATTCATTCAGAATGTATTCCTCTATTGCTTTCTATGTGTTATTTCCTTCACAAACACCGGAGATATGTGGTGAACAAGGAAGCTGGAGCTGCTGCTTTAATTAATTTCTTGAACGTGAATTGTATTTATTGATGTGAATAAGCCCATAGTATATGATGAAATGTTGGGTGGATAACAAAGTGGGATAAAGGGATAGAGAGGAGGAATGGCAGGAGTAGCCAGGGGTGATGTGATATGTTCTAGGTAAGGGAGTCTGAAAAGTCACTCCAGGGAAGTAACATTTGTGTGGAAGTAAGTCAAGTGAGGTAATGATCTTGCAAATATTTGGAGAAGAAATGTACCAGGGAGTGTTTCTTAACACTCAAGCACATTAAAGTCATCTCCGGAATTTTTATAAACAACACCGAGCCCTAGGGCCAATTATAATTATATTGGCCTGGATTGGGGCTTAGGTGGTCCTTTTGAAAAGCTCCCCCTTCACATAGAGTTTGATTATTCTGTTCTCTCTACTTTGGTGTACATTTTAAATTCTTCAACATGAAATAATTTTATATATTGATTATTTATATATAACAATATAATAGTAGATATATTAAAACTTCCCAGTAGAGTCACATGAGCATACTGACTTTTAAGCCACTGAAGTAGAGGGAACACTGAGTGCTAGTCCCTGAGCCGTGCTGAGCTTGCCTTGTTTTCCAGGAAGAGCCAGAAGGCCCACAGTACTGGAGTGGAACTGAGGTTGGGGAGTGGCCAGGGGCCAGGGCCCTCTTACTGGCCAGGTGATGTTGGTCAGTTACTTTTTCATTTTGAAATCTCAGCTTTCTCGTTTGCATAATCAGGATAACACCTTTCAGTATAGTCTAGAAATGTGGCAGAATGCTTCTCAAACAGGAGCATGTTTTAGAATCTCAGATTTTTTTTTTATTTTTAGAGGCAGGATGTTGCTCTGTCATCCAGACTGGTGCAATGTGCAGTGGTGCAATCCTAGCTCACTGTAACCTTGAACTTTTATGAACTCAAATGATTTGCTCACCTCAACTTCCAGAGTATCTAGGTCTACAAGAGTATACTACCACAGTCGGCTGAATCTGTCTGTCTATGTATGTATGTATATATGTATTATATATATGTATAACATGTGTGTGCGTGTGTGAAGATGGGGTCTCGCTGTATTGTCCAGGCTGGTCTTGAACTGATCAAGTGATTCTCCTGCCTTGGCCTTTCAAAGTGCTAGGATTACAGTTACAGGCATGGGCTGCTGCCTGGTCCAGAATCTCAAACTTGAGTATGTATGAAATGCATATTAGAATATATATATTTCTTTTTATTTCTCTCTCTTTAAAAAAAACCAACATGTTTTTAAGCAATTGCTGAGTGATGCTGAAGCTACTGGTCCAGGGACTATTCTTTGAGGACCACTGCTGGGTGGGGAACATCTAACATGGTGCTCAGGGTGCTCTGACATGAACAGTTAACATCAGAGGCAGCAGAGTCCCCTAGAGATAGAAGCAATGGAAAGGTGAGAGTGAGACAAAAGTATATCTTAAGACAAAAGCAACATGCATTTTAAGACTCGTTCTCCCTAATTTAGTGGACACTTGGGAGTCGATGTGGTCCCCTGAGCAGTTCTGAGAAGTCCTCCAGGGAGAAGGACCACAGGTCACTTAGAAAAACTTTCCCGATGATGTGCAGTTGGGCCTTGCAGGAGCTTTGGGCTGTTACCATGCCACTGACCACCACACGTGCCTATAGATTGTGTGAAACCAGCATGCGAAGGTTCATAGCTCCAATTTAGACAAATTAAGTGTTGGACTGAAAAGCTCTGGCTGATAGCTTGACTTATTAAGTTTTAAAATCTAAATGCCTGGCACTGTGAGAAGGGACTGCCTAAGTTTGTGTTTTTGTCCTTGAATAGGTCTTTTAACAAAGGGTTTGAAAAAAAGCAGACCGTACTTTCCCAGGGACTGTTCTCTCCTGTGCTGTGACCTACTAAAATACTCAAAGCCTGGCGCTACTGGAAAAACTCTATGTTTAGGTGGGTTGGGTTGAAAATTTGGCTTTTAGAGAGAAGTGCAGATTCAGCTCTTAAGAGAGCACATTTCTCTCCCCAGATGAGAAGCTCCCACTACTGTTCCCCCCAAGGTGGGATCATAATCTAATTTGCATCATAGGCTTCTTTAATTCTGGATTATAGAACTATTCTGTCCCTTTCTCCTACTCTTCTGGTGACCATGACAATTATTGAACCCTGGTCACTAATGGAGCTGAATCTTACTAGTGGGCAGGGCCACTGTGTCTTAAGCAGGAGGACACCCATGTTTTCTTTTTACCCCCATGGACCGAGGTCAGCTCCCTCTTCTCTTCTGTCTCCCCTGAGCTCACAACTGGATAGACGTGTTAGAGCCTTGATTCTTCCCCTCCTCACTTCTCTCTCAGAATGAGCCTCTGGATATGAGGTGATATAGAATGCTGGTCCAAGGGTTAGATCTAGTGAGCGAGGAGGAGAGGGGGGGAAAGGACACACCTCCTTCTGTCTTCAGGTATAAGCCAAGCTTTTGCCCTGTCTTTCACCAGATCCCTGCCTGGGAATTTCAGAGGGTGGCTATTAATAAAGTGAAACTCTGATGTTTTATTAAGCCCCGGGGTCCATTGAGAGGAGAGGTGACTTGTAGGGAAGAGTTTGGACATTCTGGATCCTTGGATATAACACCACGCCTACACGTCGAGTGAACCAGGGTGTGAATCAGGGGCAATGCCTAACAGAGGTCCCTGTATCTATAAATGTATCTTTTCTGGACATTTTTTGGAACATCTTTAAGCCTCAATTTCCTTGTCTGAAAAATGGGTTTACTGATGACCCATACCTTATCTTATCATTGTGTGGATTAAGTAGGGTAATCCGTGTAAAGCATTTAGTTCAGTGTCTGGTATTCAGTAAATACTCAATAAGTATTTGCCATCATGATTATTTTACCCAGCTATCTACAATACTTAGGATTAAACCTATCACATTTTCTTAGAGAGATCTCAGATAGTAAATCAGATTTAATCAACTGTCTTTCCTCGTACAGTCTTGGTACATACTTTCTGGTGGTAGCTGCAGCCTTGACTTCTACCATGAGAATGTTTTTACTTTGATGAAAAATGCTTACTTTTCATACCATCTGAGTCTATTACTTGCCACAAAGTGACTGGACTTGGACAACTTTCAGAGATGTAGATTGAGGAGGCTTCCTGTCTCCCTGAGGAATGGCAATGAGCTCTTCTATAAGAGGCAAAGAAAGCTCAGTGCACATTCAAGGGTGCATTCACAGCATTCGAGACGTGATTCATCAAGGCTGCCTTGTAGTTAGTGATGTAAATTCAAATAAACATTATAAATTGAAGGCTATGAGTGGTGCCTTTCTCTAGGTCTGGGGGGGATGGGGCGTCAACAGGAGATTGCAAATGTCAGTGGCAAACAGTATGACATTTTGACTTTTCTCATATATAAATACACATCAGTGCTTTCAGAATTTATTCTGCTTAGGACTAATAAATGTACTATTGACAATAACATGTCTCAAAATACTTTAACCCTATGAATACAATTGAAAGCAAGTTGCACAGCTTATTTTTTATGCATTCCCCACAATGTCTCCTTATTTACTCTACTCTTTCTGCATACTTTCTCCAAATCATTGTTCCAAATCACAAGCTAACCATCACACAGACTCACCATTGCTAAGAAAGATAACAGCTTGATGTTTAGACAAGTTGGCCAGAACATCTAAAAAAACATCAGTAGCAAATTTCCTAGCCATGCATTCCCTCCTCCCCAACCTCCTTCTTCATTTATAAAGTGGAGCTAATGAAGCTTATTTCACAGGATTATTATAAGTTTTCATCACAGAGTACAGTGCCCAGCAAAGAGAAGGTACTTCATAGAGGTTGGTTTTTCTAAAAATGTGCATTATGTTACAATTCTGAATTCTCAGTTCTTTAATCTGGAAAAAGAAGATCATTATACCTACCTTATTGATGGGAATGATAACTAATATTTAGCTTAATTTTTATAATCTTTCCATGAAGTCAAACTCTTTTTTTTTTTTTTTTATGAGTTGGAGTGCAGTGGCTGCTCCCGGCCACTGCAGCCTCGAGCCGCTGGGCTCCGGCGATCCTTCCGCCTCAGCCTTCCAAGTAGCTGGAACTACAGGCGCGCACTACCACACCCGGCTAATTTTCTTTTTTTTTGGTTTATTGTAGAGATGAGGTCTCACCAAGTTGTCCAGGTGGGTCTCGAACCCGCGGGCTCAGGCAATCCACTCATCTCAGCCTCCCAACGCATGGGATTACAGGCTGAGCCACCGAGCCTGGCTGAAGTCAAACTCTTATTAGACCCTTTTTGCAGGTTTGTAGGTAGAAGAGCTTAGACCCTACCCAGACTGTGACTCCAAGTCCAGGCTGTAACCACCATGCTATCTTTTCTGTCTACCTCTCCTGAATTATGAGACAGCTTTTTGCAATAATCTGTAGTAAAACCTGGCACAGTGTCTTGTCTGTTGAAAGTGATGATATTCATCTTTTTTTCTATCCTTGCCTTTCCTCTAGTTCTTGTCTGAACCCTTCAGAAACAACATTAAAAAAATACCTCTTCTGGCCCTTTGGAAGCCTGTTGGGCAAATATGCCAGGCTCAGGGACTCAGGGAAGTGCCTCTGTGGGAGGTCCATCCTGGGTGGTCTGGAGCCAGGGGCAATGGCTTAGGGAAGTAGTGGATGCCCATCCAGAGTTTCCCACCAACAGCATCATTGGCTGACTCTTGGCAAGTCACTGACATTTTTTACACAAGTGCTCTAAAGTCCCTTTTTGCACTGAGTTCCTGTGTGATGGTTAGCTTGTGATTTGGAATAATGATTTGGAGAGGCAAGCAGAGAGAGTAGAACTAAATAAGGAGACATTGTGGGAAACAGAAGGGGTCGGTGTCAGAAGACACACCATCTCTTTCCGTCTGTCCCATTACTAGTTGTGTGACCTGAGCAAGTAAGTTAGCCTCTCTGAGATGCATTTTCTCCTAAAAAGATGGAGATAAAACCAGCTTCCCTATCTACATTACAGGGGTATGCTAACTATCATACAAGATAATGAATAGAAAACTTGGAAACCAGACTATGCTTAGAAAATTACTAGTATTATGGAAAGAATTTATAGCAGGTCAAAGTGATTAGAAAACTCCTTAAAGTACAAAATACATGATCATTGCCATGATTGCTAATAAATTACCTAGGGAACATAGTCTAAGCTGCAAAGTCGAGTAGAAGCCTCTGTCTGATTTTTTTCTCAGGGTCAAGAATGCAGTGGATCCCAGCAGGCTTATATATTTTTTTCTGAGGTGCTTAGTGGAAGGAGACAGTCCTTTTTATAACATGGTATGTGGAATTTTATATGTCTCTGGGCAAAATTAAATGTTATACCACAATTTAATATCTATTAAAGTATCCTTTATCTCTTCTCTTCCTCCACAATGCATTTCAGCAACATTATATACTTCTGTACTGTTTTAATGAATTTTTGCATAATCATATTACTTATAAATATTCATAAGTCTTGTCAGCCCTATTCTGTCAGACTACTTTTTAACTTTAGAGTAATGTCAAAAAAATAAATAAATGAATGAATCTGGCCTTGGGAATAAGACTTTTATTCAAAAGGATTACTTCAAGGAGTAGGGGAAGGCAGTATTGCAGTAGGGAAAGTGCTTTGCCCATAAGTTTGCCAAGAATCTTGAGAGAGAGATAGATAAAAGAGTTGTTCTTTTATAAGCGGAGTAATGGACATTGGAATGAGCCATATGTAAGGAAGTGGAATGAAAGGGATGAAAGTGGATCAGAGAATGTTTTACCCTGAGGCCTGCTGGTGGACCAAAGTACAGGGGCCTGGAAAAAGGCGAAAAGTTCAACCAATTTGAGTAACATGTTGTTCTGATTGATCAGTGGGGGAGAGGCAGCTTAGTTTATCATTTATGAGGCAAAGAAAGGGAAATTGGAGGGTCTGTGTCTGGCTTTTTCGTCAGTAAACAAAGGTAAGAACCTGTGGGTGGGGGGAGGTCTCTTAATCTTTACTATATTCCAGAATAACAGAGTTCAAGTAAAATTATTTTGTCAGTGAGATCCATTTATATCAATTTTAGTTTTGTTTTTAGCTGCAAGTAATAGGAAACTGGACAATCAGTGACTTACACAGAAAGATTTATTTTTCTCATCTAATAAATAGTTCAGAGGTCTACAATTGCTGGTATTGGTCTAGCTGATCAAAATGATGCCAGCAACCCTTTGAAGCTTTCCACACTGCCTTCTCAGATTGGTTACCTGTTGATCACAGAATAGACGCTGCGGGTCCAAACATTATGTCCATTCAAATCAGGGAAAGGTAATGTGGCTACATCTTTCTGCCAAAGGAGACCAGGAAAGTTATTAGCTGTGTCCATTGCCACAGGGCTGCTTTTAGTAAGGAATAAAGGTGGTGTATACCACACCAAGTCTTATGTTTCTTTTGGCAGTTGTATTCTATACATGATATTGACATTCTCTGTTGCCAACATAATTCTTCTACTATTTGAATTGTAGGAAACTAAATGTCTTATAAATGGAACATTAGGAAAATATCCAGTGTTTTTCAGTCTAGATAAAGAAATTCAGCCACTGGTTTTCTAGAGGAGCTTCAGGAAAAGCCAAGAATTTATTGAGTAAACTTACTTGAAGTCACCTATTCAAATGTTAATAATCTTGGAAAAATAAAACAAATATTGCAGAAAATTTATATCTCTGATTTTGAAGACATCTCGCACATCAGTAATAAAAACTTTGCCAATAAAGCTAAGAATTATGCTTTTTTAAAATCTCAAATTGTTTGTGTAAACAATGGTACCCAATCCTAGTGAGATGCTCCTTTGCCACCTTTGTATTTTTCTGAAAGGTTTATAAAAAGTATAAAAAACCTTAAGATATTAATGCACTTAATTTTGAAGAAAGCTTTCCTCATGCAAAAATATAAAATTATGGACCAAATGTTCCAACAATCATGATTATTCTGGAAATATTTATTTTCATAAAAATATTTGGAAATAGAGACATATTTTCTAATAATTGAGTGTGAACTCTCTGTAGCGTCAATGTAATACTAAGTTAAGTAAAAATACAAGCTGTTTATACCATATTATTCCTATTTTATAACATGTAAAAGTACTTATTTACTTAAAGGAAATATGTCAAATATCTATCAGTATATAGCTATAGATTGTATGTCACTTTTTCTTTATTCTTGGCATTTTCAAGTTTTTCCCTAATGAATATGAATTATTGTTTAATTATAAAATTTCACTTTATTTGTTAAAAGATGAAATAAAATGAATATGTTTGCTGAGATCCTTTTTAAAAAGAAATAATGGGTGAGAAAATATTTTGATCCAAGAATTTGGGCTGGACTATTCAGCACTTGAAAAGAATGCTGTATTGACAGAGTAGGAAAGGTGTTACCAAGCATTTTATTCCCCTGGAGTTCTGGCGTTTCTCAGTTCTGCCATGAAGGGAGTGTTTAAAGGAAGTTATCACAATAGTTCATTCTTCTGTGTTCACGCAAATCGTGGTCCTTCTATTTTTCTTTTCCTAGGGAACTTTCTGTTCTTTTTTCTGTGATGTATAACAGAATGGAAATCATAAGGGTTGTAATCAAGTTCAGAAGAAGGGAACTAGTTCAAGGGAACAATGTGTATTAATTTATACAGATATTCAAAGCTAAATCAGGTACGGTTGGAAAGGTTATTATCTTAATACCTTAGTATCCCTTTTCCTCAGGGTGTATAGAAAATGGGACCCTTATATTCTTGAACAAGTTGCTAACTGTCCCTCTTCCAAAGCCTGTTGATTAAAACGTGTGTATGGGTGTAAATGTGAGGGCATGTATAAACCCTCGCTAAGTTTTCTTTTGTGTGTCTGTGAGGGAGGGGCAAGAAAATTCTTGATATCTCTCATTAGAGTCCGAGGCCTACCTTCTGTTGGGCTCTCCATGGCATGGCACATAACATGTTCAGATATAGTAGCTTGCCATTTGCTGGTTGGAAATTCTTGGTATAAAGTCAAATGCCTTTAGAGCTAGAAGATCCTTACAGATTCAATTTCAGTTTTACTGTTCATATCTTGCCAGGTACTTTCACATACATCTGAGATTCCTAAACTGGGTTGTACTTATGTCCTGGGTTATACCACCTGCACCAGAAGATCCTTAAAGCTTCAGTGGCTCTAAAAAGATTCACCATGTTTATCCCTTGCATGGTGTTTAAGGAAATAGCTTCATTCATGAATGATTAACCAATAACACAGAAGCAAGAATTCATCTAAAATTTCATTTTTGTTCATTTGTCTATTTGATTTTACATTGGAATGGTCAGGAATTGTAAGCTGCCGTTGTACAGAGAATGACAGGTGTAGTGAAGCCAATTCTAGCTCAGAACCCTCACACACAAGGGTATGGCTGACCATGAAAAGAAGGGAACTCTCTTGGACTTTGGAATCTAGGAAGTTCTTTTTCTGAACAAAAGGAATTAATATGATTTGAGGCAGATGGTTATTCTGTTTTTCAGTCCTTTATACACCATAAAAATAAAAAGTCATTGAAAAAGTCTGCCTTGGAATTGACAAAACAATGTGTTAGGTTTCATTATGCCATGGATATTTGAAATATAACTTCTCCCCAGAACTCTAACTGACTACATGACATCCCAACTTGAATATTTAATAAGCATCTCAAACTTAACTTGTCCCCAAATAGAACTCTTGATTATCCCTAGAGCCCACAAATCACCTCTTCTCCAAGTTTATTCTGTCTTAAAAAATGGAGTGCCCATATACCCAGATGTTCAAGCAAAGGTTCTAAAAGTTGTCCTTGATTCTTTGCTTTTTTTCTGCTACAGCCAATCTGTCAGCAATTCCTGTTGGCTTTGCCCCCAAAATATATCCCCAAATCACTTACTTCTCTCCATGATTGTTGTCACCTCTGTGTTCAACTCACCATCATCTCTTATCCAGACTACCGCGATGGTCTTCTAACCAGTCTCCTGTTCCCTTATGATCTATTTTCTACATAGTAGTAAGAATCATCTTAAATTAATCAGATATGGTCATTCCTAAACTGAATTCTCAGTTTAAAGTTCTTGCTTAAAGTCCTCCATTAGTTTTCTATATCAATGAGAATAAATTCTTTATCCCTTGTCCTGATTGGCAAAGCCATTTGGAGTCTGTTCCTCACAACCTCTCTAATCTCAGCTCCTACCACTCTTTTTCTTATTCCAGAGTTCTCCAGACCTCAATTTCTTTAAGCATGTCAACCCATCAATCTGAGGGCCTTCCTTTACCAGGAATAAACTTTCCTTCCCATGACTGGCTTTTTCTAACAATAAACTTTCCTTCCCATAACCTGTTGTAACATTTAGAACAAGATGTTCTGATAAATGAACCATAGAAGCCCTTTCTGACCACCTGATTACATAGCCATGCCCCGGCACCATTTATTATATAACCCTTCTTATGTCCTATTTAAATTACTTGGATGGCACTTACAGCTACCCCACCATCAAGACATGCCTGAATTTAAGATCACTGACAGGAGGGGCCGTGTCTGCCTTTTTACATTGTGTCACCAAGACCATGGAGGTGGTCAGCATTTGGTGTGGCATGCACCCCATCCACAGTTACTTATCATATGATGTGGAATCTAACTTTCTCTCAACTTGAAAACCAATCTATTGTTCCTCCCTGTTCTGTCTTTACAGCAGTCAGGACTTTATGAGTATAAAGTCTTTGGTGTTCTGGAGGATTGCCCACCAGCTCTACTTGCAGATGTCTATATGGACTTAGACTACAGAAAACAATGGGACCAGTATGTTAAAGGTGAGTGATGCCTACTTTTTTTAACCATTAGAAAGTAGAATCTATGCTTATTTATTCTGACTAGTAAAAAGAGACAGATTTAATTTCAACTATATTGTGTTTTCTATTAAATTTTGGCACAAAAGTTTTAAAATGTGAGACTGAGCTGGGCACAGTGGCTCATGCCTGTAATCCCAGCAATTTGAAAGGCCAAGACATGAGGATTTCTTGAGCCGAGGAGTTCGAGACCAATTGGGCAATATAATGAAACCTCATCTCTACAAAAAGCAATACAAAAAATTAGCAAGGCATGATGGCATGTACATGTAGTCCCAGCCACATGGGAGGCTGAGGCAGAAGGATTGCCTAAGCCCAGGAGGTCCAGGCTGTGGTGAGCTGTGATCATGCCATTGTACTCCAGCTTGGGTGACAGAGTGAGATCCCGACTCAAGAAAAAAATGTGAGACTGAAATGTAATTTTTCTATTCCTAGGATATACTTCTTGCATACTCTTAGATCCTCTCAAAAGTTTGCTCCTTGGGCTACCTTGCTCTCACTGTTAAGTTGTGTTATCATCCCATGTACCTACGTGACCATGGAAGGCTTCTTGGAGGAGGTGGTGTCCAAGATTTGTTTTTAAAGTTGAATCAAAGTTTTCTAAACAGACAAGAATACATATATGTGTGGAGATGATAAAAGGTGAGAGGGTGAGGAAATGAGTGGTTAAGGACATTCCTGACCCAGAGACCAGCCTGAGTAACATTGTGAAAACAGAAAGCAACATGCTCAACAATGACCAAGAATTTGGTGTTGCTGGGTTGGTTGAGGTAGCAGAACCTACCCTAGCTCAACTACCAGTGCTAACAGTAGTTTTAATACTACTAGTAGAACTAGGGTGGGATTTGGACCCAAATCCCCGAGAGCCTAGCATGGCCCCCAAGCTACAGGTCTTAAAGTTTACCCTACAGGTGATGCAACATTATGAAGAAAAATAAATATGGTTAAATAGGGGATGTTCCTCACTTAGAGCTGAGAGTGGCCTCTGCCAACTCAGTCATGGTGGAAGAGAACTACGGAATTTGCTGAAGGCACACAGAGTCTATACTCGGGACTTCTGGTTGAAAGTAACAAAAAGGCAACTAAAGACAGTGTAAGAAAAGAAAAAAAAGAGTGTATTATTTCACGGCATCGGAAAGTACAGGGGTTTCTGGGTTCTAGGACAGCTGCATTCAGGAACTTAAGTAATTTCATGAGGAATGTTTCTTTTTCCATCCCTAGATTCTTTTTCTTCTGTGTTGACCTAATTCCCAGGCAGATTCATATGTCATGGCAAATATGTCCACCAGGAGATACAGGCTTATGTTCTAATCATATAAATAAATCCAGAGTGAAGAGAATTTCACTTTTCTAGGCGTGGCAACCAGATACCAGAACTGGCTCTCATCAGCTCAGCTTGGACATTGGCCATTCATCATGGTCATCATGGTGACTGAGTGTTTTCAAATATCCTTCTTATTGAGGGGCATTGTGATACTCACCTATTCAAGCGAGCAGCCAGACACCCTCTGTCCAGGTCTCCCTAGCAGCTGTGCTACCATCATGTGATATAAACTCTGAGAATAAGACCTACATGTGGCTTCAGTTTATAAAGGAGCTACGTGAAGAAGCTGGCAGCATGCAAAATCCATTTTTTTGGAGACAGCTAAGGCATCTGACTTTAGGGAGAACAATTGCAGAGCCTCTGATGTTTGCTACCCAGCATCAACAGCTTTCAGTCTGGGTTTTGATTCAGGGAAAGCAGCAACCTGGCTTTGTTGGAGCCATCCTGGGGTTCTAAACCTCACTCTGGTCCTTGTGATATTATGTATCTGAGAGGCTTTACTAAACCACTTTTTGGCTTAAACTTGCTAGAGTGGCAAACTAAGACCCTGGCCAGATGCACCATCCCTGAACTAATCACTGTGGCTGAGTCTTGCTCGTTTTCTCAGCCCTGAAAGGCAGAATCAATCTTGCTTCCACCATATAGCTGAGAAGTAGGGGAAGGGTGATGTCCTGAGGGAAAATTGAGATGCTGGTATGAGAAGGGGGAATCAATGCTGGATGTGCAGAAGCAACAGACGTCTACTCCTCCCCTTCCTTGAAGGGCTGTCATCAGCCTCCTGGGGCCCATTGTGCTGGTATGCTCCTTCATTTATGGTGTGCTTCTAGTAAATTTTCTTTCAAAAGCTGAATTAACCCTTCTCAGCATCTTCTCACGGGACTTATGGCTCCTTCTCTAACTGGTTAGGCAGAAGCTTACTGCGCAGCCTGGAGTCAGGGGGTGTGCATTGCCATTAAGTTCCTTTGCTATCTTCCTTCGAGAGTTGGCTGCTATTTTTACATAACAGAATGAATATTAAGGAAATTTGGTCACTTTAGCTGTGGCATAATGTGAAGAAACATGGACGAGAAGCAAGAAACTTAGAGTTCACCATATTTCTGCCAATCTCTAGCTGTTTAGGAAAGACATTGCTCTCCTTGGAGCCTTCATTTTTCTACCAGAATGTACTAGACTGGGTGAGTCCTCAGCTGTAATATGTAAAGGAATCTTAAAGGGGAAGGAAAGTTCTCAAAAGCAAAACTATTGCTACTCTAGTGACATCTGGTGGTTATCCTGATTCTAAAACCTCTGGCAATTTATTCCTTGGTGGCTGATCTCGTTTCATTGCTTTGTATCCAAGAATCTTGTTTGTGCTAAACAACAGACACATTTTGTTAGGTTCCTTTTATTTTTGCTGTGTTTTTATATCCATTAGCCTCTGTTCCTGGGCAACAAGCTTTCTGTGGTAATTAACCTTCCAGACTTTTTCTAGAATTCTACGTCTTATGAATTAGTGGTTTATCATACTCTAAAAGGTCATCTTATTAACTGGAGCCAGGGAGATTTCCAGATGCATTAACTTCTTTTGCTCTCTTTTAGAACTCTATGAACAAGAATGCGATGGAGAGACTGTAGTCTACTGGGAAGTGAAGTACCCTTTTCCCATGTCCAACAGAGATGTATCCTTCCCACAAGGCATTCCATTCCTTAGCCCCAGTGTTTGTGTGTCCCTTGGCCATCGCCTGATGCCTGGAGGAAGAGCTGGTCTTCTAGCAGGTGTGGACAACATTGTCTCTGGTTCCTGCTGTGGCATTTGCTAAAGCTGTTGCTTCTTGTGCGGTTTCTGGGGACCTCAGAGTGTGATTTTTGGACCTGACCACATGAAGTATCTGTAACTGTGGTCACTGGAGGGCAGCTCATACTTTCCTAAGAAGTTTCCTAGGCCTTGAAATTGTCAAGCCACAGAACTGGGGACCTGGGAGGAACTCTTTATAAAAAGTACTTAATACATCTCCCTCAGTTTGCAGAGGAGGAGGCACCCAGAGAGGTGAGCTGACAGAGGCATGCAGGTGGCTAGTGGCAGGGCGCACACTGGAACTCAGGCCCCTGCATTCCCAACTCTCCCCACTCCCTCCTGTCTCAGCTGATCCCACAGCAATCCCTCCTTGACTGTCGACTCTGAGTACTGAGTGTAAGCTTCTTCCCCTCAATTTCTTTGTTTATGAAATAAAACAGTTGAATGAAATGTTGGGAAGTTTGGCTGGTGTTCCAAGGTTCTAAGAAGCCCCCTTAGGATTAACCTGACAGGGGTGGGATGGAAGATTGTTTTCTTGGCATGATAGGAGAGGGATGACTCCTAGGTAAGATTTTGACTCCTTCATTATCTTCTTCAATCTCAGAAGCTGAGTGCTTTGCATATTGAATTTCCATATAAGATCCTTTAGCAAAAGGTCTCATAGAGTAAAAAAAAAGTTTGGAAGCCTCTGAATTAGATGATCACTGGGACCTTTTCTAGCCCTGACATTGTACATGTCTGTAAGTTCCTAAATAGTTTTTCTGTAGACAGAGAGAGAGTGTGTGTGTGCATTTGTGTGGATGTTTTTGTGTCTCAGTGTGTGTATACCCTGGACCTTAACTAGATTATTAGAGTTATCTTGGCACAATATCTCCATACTGCTAGTTTGTATACACATGGTTTATATTTCAACTAACTGTTGATTACTTAATCCCTTAGATTTTGTGTGTTTTAAAAAAAGCTCCTGCTAATAACTATGCAAAGGAGATATCATCATCCCCATTTCACAGTTAAGGAAAGTAAAAAAAGTTGTCAGGTAATACTCCAAATGGTTAGTTTTGCTTCAAAGATATTGCTCATTACCACTGTAAACTGCATTATTCCTGGTTCTCAAAAATTTCACAGCTTTACTGGGGAGACATATAACAAGACTTAGAATCTCATGAAAGGATTGTGTGACTTTGGAAAGTTATTGAAATAGAACCTCAAAGAGCCCCAAGGGTCCATTCCTGAGAATATTCATCCAGCTGTGCGGTCAAAGAAGTAGGATCATGCCCTGGTCAAGATTACTATCTCTGGAGACAGCAGGGGCCAATTCTAGCTCTGCCATCACCAGTTGTATGAACTTAAGCAAAGGTCTGAACTTCTCTGCTGACCCTGCAGATCCCAGGTCTGAGCACATTCCCTGGTTTGCTGGGTGACCTTGGACAAGGCCCTTGACTTCTTGAGGCCTTTGTGAACTGGTGGTTCTCCATTCACAGGCTTTATGGCGCACTGGAACTGCCAACCCTTCAAAGGCACATAGCCAAATTTTAATCAATATGTCGAGGTAATCTTTCCCTCAGTGGTGTGTCAGGTGATGTCAATCACATGAACTGAGTAAGTTGGAGGAGAAAATGGGGCAATTATTTGCTGTGAGGAAAAAGTAAAATAATTGAGAGAGAGAGAGAAAAGCGAGAGCCAAAGCAACATTGTCTCTGAAACATTCAAGAACTTTGCTCATCAGTACTAAGAGCATGGATCAATAGACTGTCCGGTGTGAGGGGTGAGTAATGGTAGGTGCTGTCAGGACTGAGGCGTATGGAGCTAAGGTGGTTGTTATGTTATAGTAAGTGTAATTGTGTTGCACACAATTGGTTGCAATTGGTTGCTTTAGGCTTTTAATGCCTTCTAGTTCTGGATTCACATTCAGATTTCATCACCTCAGCAGGACTGTGGGATTTGGGGCAAATTTATTTACCTCTCTGAGCCTCACTTTTGTCCTCTATAAGATGGAAGTACTTATACTGAATGCACTGGGTCTTTGTAAGGATCAAAATTGATGCTATATGTACATGATGTTACATGACAAAGGCTCAGTAAGTAGTGACTCCTCTTGTTTCATTGGATTTAATTCTCTTTCCTAGAATAGTGCCATAGATCTAGGGGTCATTCTGTGAAGGTTTATGGAAAGGAAATGGTTTTGTTATTCTTGGTAAACCAGTGGTAACCTGGAGAGGACATCTGCCTACTAAATATCCAGGCATTTATGTGACTTCCTATGGTCACCAGTTGTAACATTGCTTGGCTATCCTCTATGCATAAAGGTCAGTAATTAGAGATTTGGGTGAAGACAGGGCAAAGAAGAATGACACCATGATCTATCAATAAGTATTTATTTTGTCCAGGTCTTTCTCTGATACTCTCACCAAGCCTGCCTGGTGGGCGATGTTACTCCCTTTTTTTTTTAACACAGGGAAACTGAAACTGAGTCTCAGAAAAACTGAGTATCTTGCCCAGGATCCCCCAGCTGATAAATGATCAATCAATTTAGAGCCTTTATGGAGAAAGGAAAAGTGGCTTCCTCACATAATGAAAAGCATCAAGGAATCATTCACAGGTAGATAATGCATGCTCTCCAGTGAGAACACTAGGGGATGTGAGGCACAATTTCACAGTGCAGGTAAGGAGACAGGGCAGGTGAGTGAAGCCGCAGCAGAAGGGCTCAGGTGCCCAGTGGGAGGCACAGAGTCACCTCCCTTTGGCTCCAGCGCGTGGAGCTTTCCTTCTGCCCATCTGAAATGCTGCTGTGGATGTCTTGCCTTGACTGGTGCTGCAGTATGTTTACGTCCGACAGCGGCGAGAGCTGGACGTGGAAGGGCGGAAGATCCACGTTGTCTTGGCCCAGAGCACCTCTGTGCCTCAGCTTGGCGAGAGGCCCGGGGTGATCCGGGTGAAGCGGTACAAGCAGAGCCTGGCGATTGAGAGTGATGGCAAGAAGGGGAGCAAAGGTAAAGCCCGGGGCGAGCGTGTTACATCCAGCCAGGAAGCCACATGGGAAGGCCAGGCTGATGGAGAGGCGTGTCAGGTGCACGAAGCTTATCCCTGGAGGTTAGATGATGGGCACAGATGCAAAGCAGACTAGAGAGCAACACCTGGGGAGAGACTTGATCCTCCTCTACAAACTCAGCTAGAGTATAACGCAATCTGTTCCTTAAGGACTCGTGCATTGTCCAGATGAAATCAGAACATTAAAATTAAACCAGAGGGCTGCCGGGCTCGGTGGCTCAGCCTGTAATCCCACACCTTTGGGAGGCTGAGGTGAGTGGATTGCCTGAGCCCGTGGGTTCGAGACCCGCCTGGGCAAGCGAGATCTCATCTCTACAATCAATCAAAAAACTAGCCGGGCGTGGTAGCGCGCCTGTACTTCCAGCTACTTGGAAGGCTGAGGCGGAAGGATCGCCGGAGCCCAGCAGGTCGAGGCTGCGGTGGCCGGGAGCAGCCACTGCACTCCAGTCTGGGCGACAGAGTGAGACTCCAACTCAAAAAAACCCCAAAAAACCCCCAAAAAAACAGAGGGCTTAGAAATTCACTTCCAGCTGGTCCTGTGGATAAATATGCTGGGCCTGGGGGAGGATAAGGGGGCTGGCAGGTCTGTCTGAGAGAATGTAGTCCCCACTTAGCACAAACCCAGAAACTTAGGACCTGCCCAGCTTAGAGTCCCAGCCCCCAAGGAAGAAAGTTGTGGATAGAGTGGGGCACGAGACCACCTGCTCTTACCAGAGTGTGTGTAGCCTTGTGTCTCAGGCAAAATCTGAATGCAAGGTAGATCAATCACCTTGGATAATTCAACTAACTTTTATGAGTCTCTGTCGTTTCATTTATAAACTAAGGTGAGTTTGACCAGTTTCTTAGGGTTGCTAGGATAATTAAATAAGAGACTGTGTCCAAGTGTCTTGCATTTGCCAGGTGTTTAATAAATGGCAGCAAAATGTGCCTGTGGCTATGTTTCAAAAATGCTTATCTATAAAATACACTGTAATGCCAGTCAGCAGAGAGAAGTCCATTTGAATAATGTTTCCTCCCTCTGCATTTTCTGGGCCTGAATGTAAAGATATAAAGTTTGCATGGTTTTGTTGCTATGTTTTCCAGTATTTTTTTTTTTTCCTTTTTCTGAATTGTCCTTTCTTTCCCCTTCTAGTTTTCATGTATTACTTCGATAACCCGGGTGGCCAAATTCCGTCCTGGCTCATTAACTGGGCCGCCAAGGTGAGATCCCAGGAGGTGGGGGGAGGGTGGAGTGTGTTTGACAAATGTTGACTTAGCCCTTGGGGCTGTCAGGCTGAAGAGACACATTGTCTCAGACGTAATGAGGCTCTTTGATGAAGAGCTTGGTTGAGTGACTTTGGTTAGGGCTGGGGATGCCAACACCCAGGATGGAGGCTGGGACAAAAGACAAAGAATTGTCAGCTTGGAATGTCAACCTCTCCCTGCTAGTGCCCCAAGACCCCCTCGGGATCACTCTCTGGAACCTCCGGACAATAGTCTTTTCCGGGTAGGAACAATAGTGCCTTTGGATTTTGTATTCCTCTGCTTATGGAGGAATAAGACCGACTGACCTGACTAGGAGACAACCAGACGTGTCCAAGCCTGAAGGAAGCCTCCAGCTTTGTTGTTGCTTTCTTTTTCTGTCAGGAGAGAGAACTGTGGTGGCAGTCCAGATCACTACAGACTGCCTAGGAGTCTGGCGTCATGGGGACCATCAGTCCACTTTGTAAAAGTCTTATCTATTAGAGAGCTCAACAGATTCTTTGGGAGAGTGAAAATGACAAAAAGCTTTGGTGTCAAACACATGCAATGTTGAATCCTGGCTTTGCTAATGACTGTCTTGTTTTTACTTAGGGAAGCCATGTACTTCTTCCTTTTAAAAATGGAGATGGAGATTATCTACCTCATAGAGGAAGAGTAAATAAGACAATGTTTGGGAAAAGTCTTGCCCAATGCTCAACATTAACTAAATATTAATATATCCTGCCCCCGATCCTGAATCCTTACCATTTTCTAATTCTGTAAAGTAAGTCCCTTCATTGCTTTGGAAGAATCCAACAACCCAGCCCAATCCCGTTTCCCATGTTTTCTCTTGATTGTCAAGAAATGGTGTCTCAGAAATGTCTTCACTTTTTATTAGCAAAAGCCAAAATACAAAGCGGTGCCTCACAACAATGGTTCTTGTCAGCTAGTCTTACGCATGCTCTGAGCCTTACCTTTTGCCACCATCTGTGACAACATTCTGTTGAAATCTGGGCAGAGACTATATTCTTTTTTTATGATTCCCAAAGCCATCTTTGTTTACCTTTTGCCACAAACCCCCAAATCTGTAGTGATCATTATGAAGGCATGGAAATGACAATCTTTTTCTTTGCAGAACGGAGTTCCTAACTTCTTGAAAGACATGGCAAAAGCCTGTCAGAACTACCTCAAGAAAACCTAAGAAAGAGAATTGGGAATGTTGCATCTATGGGATGATGTCTCTGGAAGTGCCACGCCCACTGATGTTCAGCCTTCCTCTCGTATTTCTGTCTTCAGAGGCTGGCGTACCCTAGAACATCGTCTCTAAGCATGTTCGCCTAACACCCAGCTTCCTCTCCCAATTCCTTTCCCACTCTCCCCACCCTGGAGCTGGCTGCCTTCTTCCATGATTTAATATGGGGCAGATGAGGGAAACCTTTGCTTGTTTACTTTTAAGAAGGGAAATCTTCAATAAGGAACATAGTCACTCCATTGTGCCATTTTAGGAGGATGGGTGGGTGGAAGGACACAACAGAATGTAAAATGACCATTCCAGTAAGCTGTCTCCTTCTCAGAACATGATTTCCTCCCACCCAGGAGGGACTGCTGGAAGTGGCAAAGTTGACTTTCAAGGCACCCAGACTGGAAAATGTGCCAACGGTCATTTGCTTTATGCTCTCTCTAGTTGATGTGGTTGGAATTTGAGGTGATAATCCAGTGAGTCTTTCCTCATTCCTGAATGTGGAGGATCAGTAACTATTATCATGCCAGACTATTTTGAGAAGCATCACAACCCTGATGGAGCACATGATGTGATGACCATTTTGTTCCTCATCATCCTTGTCTGATTTTTTTCCCTCTTTTCATATGTTACTGGGGCAAAGACTTTCCATACCTCCTTAGCTCTGCATTTTACTGGAAACAGAGGCATCAAGATGGCTTTGGCAGCTAGCAAATGCAAAGATGCTCTGTGTATAGCATTGTGATAAAGGTCTTTCTATGCAATAAGATAAATTGCCCTTCTAGAATGTTTGGAGATATAGACGGGATAATAGTTCCCAGCCAGGTAAAATTTAATTAGTGGTTTGGTTAACCTTGCACCTTTTTCTCAGGAATTTTACCTAAGCTGTCTGCCTTTTCCACCACCCAAAGGACTCTCCGTTTGTTTGTTTTCTTCTGAATTTTGGTAGGTTAAGATGTCCTGCAACCAAAGGCACAGCCTTATGATCTCAGGGAAAAATTTTATTTACAGTGTGTAGTGGTATTGAATCTTAATTAATGAACACAGAAATTCAAGATACAAAGCCAGAGGAAGAAATTTATTAAAATGGGATACCTCAAACTGTACATTTTCTTGCTGGGAAGAAAAGTATATTCCATAATGAATAAATATAGAGTGACGTTTATTTGTCCTGTGTACAGGTTCCTTCATACCTTCTACCATTTGTGTAAACAAATTAGTCTCTTCTGTTTGGAAGTGATATCCAACCTAACCTGTGAACTTGAACATTAAAAAAAGAATTTTGGATTCACTTACGTGCAAAGCCAGGTGTATGTGGCTTCAGGTAGAGATTGATACAGGTGTTCAAATTGAGATTAGAATTCAGATCTTTTCCTCGAGTTATCTTTGATATTGGTCTACATTTGCTAGTAAGACTGTTGATAACAGCAGCAGGTAGGCCTGCATCTTCCCAGGCTCACGCTAAGCAGCAGCAACAACAAAAATAGCATGTCTTTCCAGTCAGCCTTCACTATTCCTTAACTTATAGTTCTTGTAAACCATATGTTTATCTGTATCCCAGTTATTGTAGTCAAATGGATGGCATTATGCAAATAAGAGACTGCCTCATAAATTTATCATTAAAATATCATCAGTAAGGTAGCTGGAATTTAATTCTAGATAAGCTAGATATAAATGCCCCCTGTTATAGAGGTCAAGTTGAAATCTTTTGTATTCTCTGAAATACAAGCACTGAGATTATAATTGAACAGAGAATCAACATGAAATGGTTTACGTGACACATAATGGTGGTATTACGTAAACCATCTCTTTAAACAGCATTCAACAATTTGCTTAGAACTCTGAGAACACTAAGAATACTGAGTTTCTAGGTAAGGCACCTATTTTAAAATGTCACAACATTTGCTATAATTAGTGGAGTTATGACTTCTTGGCATTTGTGCTTGCTGGTTTGGAGTAGAGGACAGTCCTAACCAGCTTGGAAATATGAGGTTATGTGGGAAACTGAGAATTCTTGAGCTATAGTAGTTATTAAAGGCAAAAATAAAAGTACAACTGGTGCTTTAGAGTTTTATTGCAGGGCTTGCACCTGCTTTTTCTAGGATATGCCTTTCTATAGTGACTGGATGTATCATTTGGAATTTGAAGGTTATTCTTCCATTTCTCTGGCACTTTGTTTTGCTTATTTTTCCTAGGTCTTTCTGATAAGTTTTTTTTTTGTGGATAGAAAAAGCTTTTTGTGGATAGCTTTTATTGATTACTAGACACTCAAATGGCAACCAAATGAGTGAATAAATGATTTAGAGAAGATTGACCACATAACACAAACCTAGAAGACTAAACCCATCCAGATATAGAGACACATATTCCATTGATTCAAGCCAAATTATTCCCCCAAGTCAGCATCTTTGAGGGTTCTAGGTTTCATAGATTCTCACTGGCCCTTCCTTGAAAGTACCAAGGTCTTCTCTCTGTTAAGAGGTGGCTTTGCTGGTGTGGCTATAGGTTATATTTTAATGTTACAGAAATGGCAAAGTCTGGACTGAGTCTGGCTGAGATGAGTCAGGTTTCTAGTTGAAATTTAGTGACAAAAGTAGCACTCCTGTTGGTGTTAATTTTTTTCCACAGGCAAATTATTCACACTGCACAACAATTCAAAGTTAATGACCACCTTGGAACCGAGGTGTTCCAGCAAAGGGTCACTTCCCTTGAAAACGTTCCTACTTCACAGCATGAGTCCTGGCCTGGATCCCTGGCTGAGAGTTCTCACTCAGACTGCCTGCCTTCCAACCTCCTGCTCCCCAGATGGATTTTCAAGAGACAAGGCAGTAATTGTCATCTTTTTTAAAAAATTTTTTTGTAGAGACAAATTATTGCTGTGTTGCCCAGGGTGGTCTCAAACTCCTAGCCTCAAATGATCTTTCTGCCTCAGCCTCAATAATTATCTTTAAAAGTGCTGAGACATTTATTCCCTTAACAGATATTTCTCAAGGACTTGGTGTCCTTTGGCGTGGGGATAGCCATGTCAGTTTCTAGAATGGGTGAGAGAGATGTGGTGTGTTGAAGAGAAGACCTGGTTTTCATTAGACCATGAACTCCTTGACCATAAGCTCCTCATGTTGGAGTTGTCTGGGTAAAGGTTGGGGAAGAAAGCGGTGCATGAAAGAAGAACAATTTGTATAAAACCCCTAAAGAGGAGGGTCTCGGCAGGAGAGTTGGTCACATCTGAAGAATGACAGGCCAGTATGGCTGGAGCAAAGCCACGAAGGAGAGGCATCTCATACATGGCTGAAGAAGTGGGCTGTCAGGCCATGGAACCTCCTGAGAACCATGGCAAGGATTTTGAACTTTATACCAAGAGCACCTAAAACCTTTTAAGATTTTAGATTGAGGAATGACCTTATTAATATTTATTCATTCTTGACACCACTCATTTTTCTCCATGGTTCCCCAGCATCTCCTATAGTCCTGCCATTATGGACATGGGGGGCTTTCCAAGGTGCATTAAACCTTGATATTTGGAATCCTCTCCATTTCATGCAGCAGAGTAGCCCATACTTAACTGAGTTCCCAAACTGGGAGCATCAGCTTCTGGAGTTTAACTGGGGCAAAAAAAAAAAAAAAAAAGGCAGAGGGGACATCCATGCACATCTCTTCTGCCTCTTTTGGCCCATGCTGGTGCACAGCATACTCTCTCACGTGACTGCATCACCCAACCTGTCAGAGCATAGCTATTTCAGGAGCAAGAAGTGAGAGAGAAGGAACAAAGGTATTAAAAATGTAGGCAGGCTCGCTTTTTCCAAAGTTTCTTTTTCTTTACTCATCCCCAACTACAAGAAAACATTTTTTTCTTGAGACAACAGAAACATATTACGTTGCCGAGTTTAGAACCAACAAAACAGGAGGACTTCAGAAAAAATATTTATATTGATAATCTATTTACATGTGTACGGGCATATGTCTATTTGTATATATATAATGGGTGCTGCATTTCATAAATAATAACAGAACAACTAAGCAGTATGCTATGTGAGTGACTTTTCAAGTTCTTTACGTGATATGCCAGGTCTAGTGCTTGGCAGTCAAGTACATAAAGGTGGCATGTAGTCTTCCATTTGGGATTTAGCAGTCTAGATATGCATGAGTGCTTATAATAATGACAGTGTGATCGCTATCATATGGAAGAGAAACATAATGCATTAGGAGCTTGTAGTGAGCTTCTAGTTGTCCCATAGGATCTGTTGTCTACTCATTCCAAAGTTGTTGCATTTTTTTTTTTTTGAGTTGGAGTCTCACTCTGTCACCCAGACTGGAGTGCAGTGGCCACTCCCAGCCACCACAGCCTCGACTTGCTGGGCTCCGGCGATCCTTCCGCCTCAGCCTTCCTAGTAGCTGGAACTACAGGTGCGTGCCACCACACCCGGCTGATTTTTTATTTATTGTAGAGATGAGGTCTCTCCAAGTTGCCTGGGTGGGTCTCGAACCCGCGGGCTCAGGCATTCTACTCACCTCAGCCTCCCAAGGCACGGGATTACAGGCTGAGCCACCGAGCCCGGCTAAGTTGTTGCATTTTAGCAGAGCGCATGGCCTCCCAACCTTCCCTGCCGTGCAATATGACCATGGGACTAAATTCTGGCCAGTGTCATATAAGCATAAATGAAACGTGCCACCTCTTGCTCAGGATCTTAAAAAGAAAAGGTGCAAACTCACCTGGTCTTTTCCCCTTCACGGTGTCTGGGAAATGGTGAGAATTGAAACAAAAGCCTTTGATTCAAAAATGAGAGTTTACGATTAAGAAGGACAAAACAGTCCTACCACCCCTGGACTTCTAAAAGACAGAGGAATGCGCTTATTTAAACATAGCATCAAAGGGAAAGATACAGCAGCTTTGCCTACAGCAATTAATAAATAGCTCAAAGGAGAGTGTCCCTTTGGACCAGGAGATCAGGAACCAGTTCAAGTGCCTCTTTGGTAGATCTCGAATCTCCTGGTCTATGTCTAGAATTTAATAAGTGGTCAATGAATCTCTGATTTATCCCAAATCTGTTTAATAAGTGGACGATAAATATTAGCTATTATTAGCTATTGCCCCAGTTGTACAGATCTATCTGCTGCACCCTCTCCTGTCTCCATTCTTTGCCTCAGTCTATACCTTTTGCCTGCAAGGGAAATATTTTCCAAGTTAGTCAAATTTCCATTCAAAGTCAGGGCTCACTATAAATCTATTCTCTCTATGATAGTCAACCTAAACTATGATAGCTAAATAATGAATCCTAGCACCTTTAGATTGGAGACTTTGATTAGACTTGCAGCATTAGCCTAGGTTCTCCAGATAAACAAAACCAACAGGACACACACACACACACACACACACACACAGAGTTGTGAGGTGCATTATAATGTTTTGTTCAACAATGAACTGCATATATGACAGTGGTCCCATAAGACCATAATCCCATATTTCTATTGTATCTTTTCTATGTTTAGGTATATTTAGAAACATAAATACTTACCATTGTACTGCAATTGTCTGCAGTATCTAGTACCGTAACATGCAGTCAGGTTTGTGACATAGGAGCAACATGCTATGCCATACAGCTTGGATGTACAGTAGGGTCTACCATCTAGGTTTGTTGAATACACTCTGTGATGTTCACACAATGATGAAATCATCTAAGGACATATTTCTCTAAATGTATTTCTACTGTTAAGCAATGCATAACTGTGTGTGTGTGTGTGTGTGTGTGTGTGTGTGTGTGTGTGTGAAGTAAGGAATTGGCTCACATGATTATGAAGGCTGGGAAGTTTCAAGGTCTGCAATCAGCAAGTTGGAGACATAGGAGAGCCTGTGGTGTTGTTCCTGTCCAAAAGCAGCCAGCTAAAGACTCAAGAAGAAGTGATGTTTCCATTCATGTCTGAAGGCCAGGAAACACCAATGTCTCAGCTAAAAGCAGCCAAGCAGGAGGCGTTCCTCATTACTCAGAAGAGGGCCAGACTTTTTGTTCTATTCATGCTTTTAGCTGACTGCGTGAAAACTTCCCACATTAAAGAGGGCTATCTACTACTCAGTCTATCAATTAAAATGGTAATTTCATCCCCAGACACCCTTACAGATAACTCAGAATAATATTTGGCCAAATATCTGGGCACCCCTAGTCAAGTCGACACATAAAAAGTTCCTGCTGTGTGCTAGGCACTAGATTGGATGCTTTTCTTACAAATTAGCATTTGGTGATGTAGAAAATACTATCTCCAACTTACTGATAAGGGATGTATGGCTCAAAGTGCCTAAATAAGGAGCCTAAGGTAGCTCGGCCAGTTAAGTAGACTGGGAACACAAAGCTAGGCTTCTTTGATCTTAGATCCCACACTTTATCCTACATCTCAAGCTTCCACCTTCCTCCTCACATTCCAACCCTTTTCATCTTCCTTCAGTTCCATCAATGTGCCAAGCTTGTTCCTGCATCAGTCATTGTACCAGCTGTCCACTCTGCCTAGAATGCCCTGCTTCCTGACCCACACAAGCCTGCAATCTTCAAATTATACAAGTTGTTAAGTGTCACCTCCTCTGACAGATTTTGTGGTAAAAGTAACCAGGGAATAGGGAAATTATCTTTCCCTATTTCATTCACTTGTCTGCATAGCATGTAATAGTTTCCATTAAGTATATTTCTTGTTTGTTCACTTTTATAGGTACCAAGAGAGTAATGGAACTTTGCCTTATTCCCAAATTATATACTTAATATATAAACCACCAAATATATTCTAAACTATCTGCTGAAAGAACAAATGAATCCATGGTGGAACAATAATTCTAAAGCCCCATGATCTCAATTTGACCAATAAAGCCTGAAAGATGAGTTCAAAAGAAAAATTACTCATCTTGTGTTTTGCCTAATTCTTACCAAAGAGTGGCCATTGAAACAAAATTGAATCTTTAGAATTTTTAAAGCTAAGATTGCTTCGGGGTTTTGTGTGTGTGTGTATTTTTAAATTACTATTATTATTACTATTAGTTTTATTTTATTTTCACTCTGCTTCAACACTTTTGGAAGACATATCAGCCATCTAAAAATCTACACAGCAGAATAGCATTATTGATTTAACAGGGAGAAGGGAGAGAGGTTGGAGGCACAACAGGGCTAGAAAAGAAGACTTTTTCATTTGCAGAACAGGATCCTGAAAGTTAAGAAAACCTGTATTCCCCCAGGGACAGATATGGAAGAGAGTGGAGAAAGGGTCAATACACTGAATCCATTTCTCTTATCTGTTTTACTCAATCCCTCTCTAGTGGTTCATAAACTGAGGAAACGTCAATGGAAACCAAGCAGGACAAAAAAGTACTTAGAGCTCCGTGTGGGACATACAGCAACTTTTGTTTTATGTCAAGCAGCTTATGAGGGGCTGGATCTGTTTTTAAGTGGTCATGGATTCTGCTTACCTATGAATGTGGCGTTTCATTTTCCAAGGGAGAGTAAATCATATTCTTCATTAGAGCCCTATATTTCAGGCCTGGTATTGAATAATTACTGGACTGCTGAAAGTGCTCAAGCAGGAGTTCACCCTCCACTACACAGTTTGGCTCAGGTTCCCATTTTGGCTACTTTGAGCTCTTGTAAACAGCATTCGTTTTCCATTACAAGTTAGGAAATGTGACTGTGCAGTGACTGTGCCGGGTCCCTGGAGAGCGCCTGCCAGGGAGACTGTTTCCTCACCTCTCATTTTAGTTTGTAACTTGATGGTGAGGTTGAGTAATCGCTGAAGCTCCGTGTCTTCCCATCCTATTCTGTTCCACTAACTTATAAAACAGCCAGTGACCCATTTGAGGACTAGCGGATCAACCAGATGTTTCCTGAGCAAAGACAGTGTGCATTTCCCCTTGCACATCATCTTGTGAGAGGGGAGGGCTGGCGGGGCACTCACCCCATCTGACATCATTGGGCGAGGTAGTGTGGGGGAGAATTTCAAAGCAGAGCAGCCTGGCCAGAGAAGAGCTCAGCTGGCAGTTGTATGCTGGGATTAATTGACCCAGATAACTAGGGAGAAGGAATTGGCAATTTAAGTATTTGTTCTCCAGCAGGAAGTAGACTGCCTCCCTTCTATTACCTAAATATCTTTGGGCAGTAAGAGACCTTTCCCAATGACTCTCCATACACAGTTAGGATCATGTCCACCATATTGCTTTCCATTCCAACTCCTTGTTTTCCCTGACTTTTGCCTGAGGTTGAAGGGGGACAAACTCAATTGATGCAATAAAAAATATATATATATCAACTAATCTTTCTTTCCTAAGCAATGTAGAGGAGCTCAAGTCTTAAAAAAAATCTTTGATTTCAAATCATCTCCTTATAGGTCACTAGCTTGTCAGATTTGGGGTGTTAAGGACCAGTAAAAAACAAAAACAAACCAAAAAAACTTTTTAAAATATAGGGAACATCTGACATGGAATTGCCAGCTTCCCTACATAAAGGTTATTTTTAAAAAACCAAATAAATAAGCAAATAGAATGTACCACTTACCATCACTAGGATTTCATAAATGAAAAGTTAGTCTAACCTCTTCTGCTCCAACAATCCATTGGATTTTCTTTTTTTTATATATATTTAATATTTTTTATTATGATATTGTGGGGTACAGTTAATGGTTAGGTGCCTCATTCAGGCACCCTTGTTGATAGGAAGTGTCTCCCCGTCCCCAGACAGATATTTACTACCATTAATCCCATCTCCTTACCCCTCCCCCCCTCATAGTTTCCCACCACTGTCAGTCATTTTCTTATGATAATACGTTGGATGATCAAGGTCTACTATATGGAAAGCTTCTAAATACTCCCAGGTTTCATGATAACTGGTATTAAAGCAAAATAAGCAGGAGGCCATCAGATTATTTTGCTTTACTCTTGTAGCCAATTGCAACCTAACTTTGTAGGTGAACAAACAAAAACACGATTTAGGAGTATTTTTTTGGTAACAGCTGAATTTCAGCCAAGCACAGACACCCAAGTGATCCCCACCATGCCCTAGTAAGGCAAATGCCTCACCTGCGGCATGAAGCACTCAAAACTTCTTTTGGTTCTGAGTGCTGTCC
>CAUYQG010092925.1:0-50452 GCA_963574415.1 Tarsius wallacei
TATTTATTTATTTTTTGAGTTGTGGGGTACAACATCATTTTTACAGAAATAGAAAAAAAATTCTGAAAATTATAAGAACCAAAAAAGAACCTAAATAGCCAAAGCAATCCTGAGCAAAAAGAGTAAAACTGCAGTCATCACACTATCTAATTTCAAAATATATTAGGCTATAGTTATCCAAAATAAGATGTAATTGGTATAGAAATAGACACATAGACCAATGAAACAGAACAGAGAACCTGGAAATTAATCCCCATATTTATAGCCAGCTGATCTTTAACAAAGTTGCTAAGAACAGACATTGGCAGAAGGATATCTTCTTCAATAAATGGTATTAGAAAACAGGATAACCAAATGCAGAAGAATAAAACTGGAACCCTATAACTTATCATATACAAAATCAACTCAAGATAGATTGTATACTTAAACATAAGCCCTCAAATTGTAAAACTACTAGAAGACACTATAGGAAAAGCTATTTATGACATTGGTCTTTGCAAATATTTTAATGTATGAGCTCAAAAGCCCAACCAAAAAAATTAGACAGATTATACTATATTACACTAAAAAGCTTCTGCATAGCAGAAAAAACATCAACAGCATGAAGCAACAACCTCTTGAACAGGAGAAAATGTTTGCAAATCACACATGATGGGGGGGTTACTATTGAGCTTATAAAGGAACTGAAACAATCCAATAGTTTTATAAAAGACAAACAAATAATTCCATTAAAAATAGACAAAGTACTTTAATGGACATTCCTCCAAAAAAGACATACATGAATAAATGCTCAACATTACTAATCATCAAGGAAATGTAATCCACATCACAATGACATCACTCCAGTTAGACTGGCTACAATTAAAAAGACAAAAAATAACAGATGCTGGTGAGGATGCAAAGAAAAGGGAGCTCTTTATACATTGTTGGCAGTAATGTAAATTAGTACAACCACTATTGAAAACACTGTGGATAGTCCTCGAAAAACTAAAAATAGAACTATCATATGATCCAGCAATCTCACTACTCGGTATCTATCCTAGGGAAAAGAAATCAGTATATTAAAGGAGTGCCTTCACTCACATGTTTACTGAGGCACTATTCACAACAATCAAGATATGGAATCAACCTAAGTGTCCATCAACAGACAAATGGATAAAGAAATGTGATTATATACATAATAGACCGCAATTTGTCCACAAAAAAGAAGATAATCACGACCTTTGAAGCAACATGGATAGAATTGGAGGTTATTATGTTAAATGAAATGTCAGGCACAGAATGACAAATACCTCGTGTTCTCACTCATATGTAGGAGCTAAAAGACTTGATCTTATGGTCACAGATAGTAGAATGATAGATACCCTGGGAAGGGTGGGAGTGGTAGAGGATGAAGAATGGTTGGTTAAAAATACAAACATACATTAGAAATAAGTTCAAGTCTTTGATAGTAGACTTGAGTAACTTAGTAACAGTGTTATATATACAAGATTTCAAAGTAACTAGATGAGAGGACTTGAAATGATATCAACACATAAAAGTGATGAACACTCAAGGTGATGGATACCTTAAATGCCCTGACTTGATCATTACACATTCAATGCATGAAACACTCACATGTACCCGTAAATATGTAAAATATTATGCATCAATAAAAGAAAACATTTTTTTAAATTCTGCAATAAGACTGGTAATACTTTCTAAAATTTTTATTTTAAAGATGTGGAGTACAATTCAAGGTTAGGTATACAAATGGTCATTTTTCAGGTGAAGTTTGGGCCTCATTTTGGTCCCCACGTTTGAGATCAGGTACCCTTATTGATGAAGTATGCCCCCCACTCCCTCCCCTGGCAGTTTCCCACTACTGCCAATCCCTTTCTTACAGTATTAGGATAATTGTTCAGGGTCTGCTTATGAGTGACAACATGTGGTACTCAGTTATTTGTTTCTGTGATAGATCGCTGAGTATTATAGACTCTAACTCCATCCAAGTTGCTGCAAAATTCATACTTTTGTCCTTTTTTATGGCTGTGATAATATAACACTGTGTATATATACCACATTTTTTTTTATCCAGTCTACTTTCGATGGGTGGCCCAGTTGGTTCCATGTTTTTGCTATTATGAATGATATTGCAATAAACATATTTTTGCAGGTATCTTTTTCATAGAGTGATTTGAGTTTCTCCAGGTATATTCCCAGAAGGAGGATTGCTGGGCTGTATGGAATGTCAATTTTTAGATCTTTTAAGAATTGCCACACTATTTTCCACAGAGGATGTACTAGTGTACACTCCCACTAACAGTGTAAAAGTGTTCCCTTTTCCCTGCATCGTCTCCGGCATCTGTTGTTTTTTGAGTTATTGATGATGGTCATCCTGATTGGAGTTAGGTGGTTTTTCAATGTGGTTTTAATTTGCATTTCTTTGATGGTTAATGAGGCTGAGCATCTTTTCATGTATCTGCTAGACTGATAATATTTAAATGGGCTAAACACAAATATTTTAGAACATAATCAAAATAAACACAATTTACCTTATCTTTATTCTAGAATTCTTTCAGCATTTTCCTTACATCCTCTTGCATGACTGCGTGCTTCTGACATCTGGCCTGTACCCTCTCCCAACAGGAGTAGGTCCCCTTTACAAAAACACAATCAATTATAATGCACTCCCAATCTTTCATACTTCTATATCAGTCTGGCTCACTTAAAAATGATACGCTGGAAAATGGTAATTAAAATTTGGAATTGGAGTTGGAAGGATCACAAATAAGTAGACAGACTACTTACAACCTAACACAAACTCACTCTGTGTCAGCACAAGAAGTGAAAATTAAATAACTCGACCCCAGTAAAAAAAAAAAAAAAGCAAAACCCATTTCATTTCATAAGCATTAAAGATCTATGCTTCTGATACAAGACTGTATTAACAGAAAAGTAAAATTGAGATAATCACAGGAGACTGGATATTCATCATACAAAAATTTTCCTTTCAGCTTTACTTCTCAGTGCTTAGAAGATAGACGATTTTCCACCAGGATGCAAAGTACTCGCAAAAATAGATACCATGTCTCTTTTCTGGCAGTATGAATGATTGTGAAGCCTGACTGTGCATGGAAGGCTAACTATTCTCTGGATACCATGGATGAAAGCAGCTTGAATCGGTACCAAAATGAGCATTAGAAGCACTGCAGGTGTCCCTCAAATCGAACCCTCATTTTCCAAGCAATTAATGCTGATTCAAGCCAATAGGACAGTAACGAGGGACCACACCTTGAGGAGCCTGCTGTTTCATACAACTGTGTCTGCTAAAGCAGCTCAGCCACAAATCCTGGATGAAATATCTCCTGGAGAGTGTGAGCAGCATGGAGGAGCCATAATCCTGCTTTCTCTGTGAGTCTGGGGGTCAAAGAGTGACGATTATTCATTATAGTAATTAACTCCTGCTTCCCAAGAGAGAACAGGGCTCTTTTCTACTTCAGACTCTCTCTTCAGACATAATGCACATACATACATACATATACAATAATAATATAACTAAAAACTACTAAAAAAGAAAGCATTAACTGTATAAGAAAACCAGCTCAAACACTACCAGCAACAAGTGTAGTATGACTAGAAGAATGAGGTGGCATCAAATATATGTTATTATGATTTATAATAAAAAATACATATTTTGGTCTTCATTTCCAGTTTCTTACATCGATATCCTAATTCCTTGGAATTCTCTGGGTGATAAAAGAATCTTTTTGTTCTAATGATGTGATTCTTCGTGGGCTCCTACACTGATAGTCCCAAGAAAGACCAAGTATGATTAGAAACCTAAAACTCCGCATGTTTATTGCAGCACTGTTCACAATAGCAAAAACATGGAATCAACCGTGCTACCCATCGAAAGTAGACTGGATTTTAAAAAATGTGGTACATATACACAATGGAATATTACACAGCCATAAAGAAAGGCAAAATTATGAACTTTGCAGCAACTTGGATGGATTTAGAGTCTGTAATAGACAGTGATCTATCACAGAAACCAAGAACTGATTACCACATATTCTCACTCATGAGCAGACCTTGAACAATTATCATAATCCTATAAGAAAAGGATTGGCAGTAGTGGAAAACTGCCAGGGGAGGAAGTGGGGGGGCATTCTTCATTAATAAAGGTACCTGATCTCAAACCAGGTGATGTGGGGACCAAAATGAGGCCCAAACTTTACCTGTACAATGGCTATTTGTATACCTAACCCTGAATTTTACCCCACATCTTAAAAAAAAACCCTAAAACTCAGTCTCAGCCCTTATCCTCAGGAAGGGGAGAGGAACTGGAGACTGAGTTAACAATCAATCATGCCTATGTGGTGAAACCTCCATAAAAATCCCTGCAGTGTTGGGAGAGTTTCTGTGTTGATGAACAAAAACACATTCATGTACCAAGAAAGTGGTAGACCCTAACTGTACTAGAACAGAAGCTCGTGTGTTAGGGACCCTTCCAAACCTTGCCCTAAGTCTACCCCTTTATCTGGCTATTCAATTTTATCCTTTAAAACATACTTTGTAATACATTGGCAATAATAAGGAAATTATTTTTCTGTTTTCTATGTGTCACTCTAGTGTCGTAGAGCCTAAAAAAAGGTCATAGGAAACTCCAATTTGTAGACAAATCACAACAAAAGTTGTGAGTAATCTGGGGACCTACTATTTGCAACTAGCATCTGAAGTGAGGGCAATCTTGTAAGACTGAACTCTTGGCCTGCTTGAATTTGGATTAACTCGAGTTGTATCATTGAATTGAATATAATTGAACTAACTTGAATTGAATTGAATTGCATGTAGGACACCCAGTTGGTGTCCAAGGAAAACTGAAGAACCGCTTAGAGTGTGAAAAGCCCCCACATGTGTTGGTGACTAGAAGCCTTGTGAGAGTATGGGAGAGAGAATAATTTGTTGTTCCTTATACGTCTGGAGTCAGAAGTGAGGTGTTGAGAGTCATATGAGTATAAGAGGAAAAATAGTTTGTTTTTCCTCTTAATGCCAGGTGGGGTGTGGCACAAAAAAATGCATGGATTATTTGGCTCGACACTAAAATGAATTTTAGAGTGGCCAGCAAAGTTTTAAAACAAAGTTTATTAGCGAAAGAAGAAGGAAAAAGATAGAGAGACATGCCAGAGCTTGTATGGGCGAGAGAACCCTCACTTTTTTGCTTTTTACAATAGACCTGATGCACCTTCATAATGATTGGTATGCTAAAGAGGGATGAGCCCAGATAACCATTGCTCCCAAGAGACTGGCATCTTTCTGCCTCTGATGGATGGAGGAATGGGCAGTATTTTCCAGAGAAACTTGCTAGACTCTTCAATTTACAAGCTTGTGAACTAAAAGAAACTAAATAATTTCTACAGATTTTTGATTCCCAGTCTGGGAACCACCTTGATGAAGTTTTTCTTTGGCAAACTGAGGGGATGGAGTGGACTACGAGTCCACAGTGAATTCACATTCCAGCCTGCAGGGCCATTCAGCCTTCTTGGATGTCAGGAGACTTTCTAAAATCTGACTACAAGAAATGTATCTAACTATGCCTAACCTGTACTAGCTACCTGCCTCATTATTTCTCAATATCACACCTCAATTTAACTCATTTTTCTGACTTTAGATTTAACACCCATGTAAGATTAGGTTACTATTTCTGGTTTAGTCTTCACAAAACAACAGCAATATCTATGATTCAATCATCAGCAATGATTTATTGAGCCCCTAATATGTGCCTGCCACTCTTCTGAGTACAGGAAAACTGAGACCTGCTTCACCTTGCTCACTGTCCAGTTGGTTTGTGAGAGATAGTCTTTATCTACACAAGACATTCCGCAGTATGTCTATGTCAGTAAGTTACATAGGGGGGTGGGGAGAGAGAGAGAGAGAGTTGTGTAGGGGCCAGAGAGTTTGGGTGTAGGGAGTTTGGGTGTAGGATCAGTAAGTAATGAAGTTGCTCACCATGTCACCCTTGGGTGGGATAGAGGCCCGGAGACACTGCCACTAGCCTGCCTCAACAGTAAGTTTGTGAAAACAGAGAAAGCAGGGTGAGAGCTGTATGGAGGTATGGAGAAGAAGTCAAGAGGAATGAGGAGAGATGAGAGAAGGGGAAGGGAAAAATCGTAGCTTTGTGAACCTTAGCAAGGATTATAAGTGAGATGGAAACCAGTGATGCTGGGCTGTAAGCAGAAACAGCGTAGGACCCAACACCCTACATCTCATGCATTGGGATAATGAACACATAATAAAATGGAGCTAATGGAAGCAGACTATCTGACCCCCAGGGGTAACTAAGTTTCATCGCACCAGAACATCATAGAATCTCTGGGAGTATGGGATTTCTGTAAGAAAACAGGATATGCATTTAAATCCAAAAATTAGATATTAAAGTGCATTTTTTAGAAGAGAATTTTTTAGAATAAGAAAATTACAACAAATCTTAAACATAGAAAGACTTTAAACAATACAAATATCACAAATAAGTTTTCAAAAACATTGCTTTCTTAAGTGCCTGAAACATCTGTTTCTTCTTCTTTTCTTTTTCTGATATTTTTAATTAATTACTCGTGAACTCCACTTTATATGACAATTTAGTAACATTTTCTCTAGGGAGAGAATTAAGAGATAATTTAATCTTTAGTTTTATGGGTTGAATTATACACCCCTATCCCCCAATATGTGATAGTACTAATCTTCAGTATTTCAGAATATGACTTAAAGGTTGTTGTAGATATAATTGTTTAAATTCAGATAATGTCATACCAGAATAGAGTAGGCCTTAATCCAATCTGACTGATGTACAAGTGAAGTCACAAAGTCACAGGGAGAAAATCATGTGAAGATGGAAGCAGAGATTGGTGTGATGCTGTGCCGACACAGCCGAGGGACACCTGGGGCTACCCAAGGCTTGAAAAGGCAAAGAAGAACCCTCCCTCGGAAGCTTTATGGGGAGGGTGGCCCTGCCAGCACCTTGATTTCAAACTTCTAGAACTTTTCCAGAACAATGAGACAGCAAATTTCCATTGTTTTAAGTCTTCCAGCTTATGGTACTTTGTTATGGCAGCCCTAGGAAAATTAATGCATCTAGGATGTTTGATGGAAATTTGCTTTTCATTATAGAGAACTTAGAAAACGTACTTTTTAGTTTTTCAACTCAATATTGGTAATGTGACAGAAGTGTTTAGTATTGCTGTTGACTTTGAGAAAATCTCTATTAAGTGCCTCTCATATTGAGCTGCTACAGATGATTTCATGTGATATATATTAAACATACTGCATTATTGAAAATTCTTGACAGAAAATAACTTCTGTATTGATCAGGTGCCAATGAGAAACAAATCATTCACCTAAAATATTGCATGTCTGATGACTGAAGGATTTTACACAAATGAGCTTCAGTCTCTGCGACTCAAGAATTGTTTCCACTTTTTTTCCCCCTCTCTTTCTTCCCCACCTCCACTCTTGATTCTTCTTCACAGTGCCAGAAGCATGATTCACATTAATACTGAGTACAACCTATGGCCCGACACATTCATAATCTGCTACCTGGAGAGCTGGCACAGTGGGTGGCAGAAAAATTCTTGGAAGCTATTTCTGTACTTGGAACAGCTAGCAAGAATATGATTTTACCCCAGAAATGATGAGAGCTATAATAACTACATAGTGTTAAATCCAAACTATATTTATTCCCCAACTTAATTTATTCCTAGCTAGGTCCCCAAAATGACCTTGGCCTCTCCAATACTTCTAAGAGGTAGAATAAGTATGGCAGAGGATAAATTAGAGTTGAAAGGGGCAGTGATTTTTTTTTTGACAGAAATCTTTTTAAAAATTTTATTTCATTTTAAAGATGTGGAGTAATATTCAGGATTAGGTACACAAGTGGTCATCAGACAGGTAAAATTTGGGCCTACCTTTGGTTCCCACTTAGTCTTGTTTGAGATCAGGGGCTGTTATTAATGTTACGTGTCCCTGCCCCCTCTCCTGGCAGTTTCCGGCTACGGGGCAGTGATTTTGATCTATCAGAGTTAAATATACTTTGCAGCTTATACATCATATGAATACCTTGCTATAGTCTTTCCCAGGTCCTTGAAAGACTCTTGCACCAGTGAAGGGTGGTGAATTGTGTTTCTCACTTTTCTTTCTGGCAAATTTGCTTTTGTGTCTCTCATTTGCTGCTAGGGACATGACTGTTGTTTTAAGAGCACAATGGTTTGAATGCCCAGACTTACAGATTTGCCTTGTCCTTCAATTTAACACAATGGTTCTCAAAACATAGTGTATCCAAGAATCATTGTACAAGGTGATGTCGATAAAATACATACTTTAAAATTAATTTGAGGGATGTTTTAAGGAAGTTGTTAGAAGATAACCCATGTAAGAGGAGACTCCACATAGGCTTTCTTCTAAAATCAGATATTTTTGCAAATAAGCAATGAAATGTGGCTGTAAAAAAGTTATGCTGGATCCAGCCAAATTTAAATAAGGGTCAGAAAAGGAAATGTTTTTACATAATGATATTGGAAGACACAGGTGGTCTTGGCTCATCTTTGTTCTTCAAATGTTGGAGCCAAATTAGACACACACAGTTTCTCAATAAAACTGTTTACTAGGTAAGTAAAGGTGGAATGCTCAACATAAAAATAAAATTATTTTTTATTTTTATTTCTTTAAAAGTTTACATTTGAATATTACATACTAGAAAAGTGCCACAATTTAGAATTTATAACATTATAATACCGTAAGAAATAGTTCAGTCTAAAAAGATTTTTGGTAAGTTAGAGACTAAATAAGTAACTTGTCCAAGGTCACAAAGTAAAGTATTTGTTTTCAGGATACTTGCTAATGGTAACAGAAAATATTAATAGTAATAATAATAATTACATAAATTATGTAGGTCTCACCAAACGGCATCTTTGATCAGTTGGAAAACTTACTTTATTCTGCTCAAGTTCAGACAGAATGCCCAGGGGACTTGTAATTACAGTGACTCATACCTGAAAAAAGTTATTGTAAGTAGTCACTGTTTCTACAATAATGCATTGGTTTTTGCTTATAAAATTTCCCTGAAGTTAAACCAAACCAGAGGTGGTGATTTTGGATGCAGAAATTATTACATCAGGTAAATCCATCAACATGGTGTTTAAACACCATGGATTTTATGTTTTTTCTCTACTTTTAATAGATTCCTTTGCTCTTCCTTCCAACCACATTGTTTATTTACACAGACTTATTTCTACCCAGTTTAAAACATGAGCTTGATTAATTATATTATTACCTTATCACAGATAAAATATAATGTAGTCATTGGACTCTGAAAAGAATCTTCGAAATAAATCCAATCCAAATTATTACTTTTAGAGATTAGAACTCTCAAACAACAGAAATTACTTCCCCAAAACTGCATTATGGAATATGGGCTAGGACTTAAATCATCTGGCATTTTTTCTGATTTTTTTCCTGTGCTATCTTTCTCTCCCATGTCAGACAAATTAGTCAATCTGTCTAGAACTTTCTTTTCAAACTGTCATCATATATTCCTGCAGAAAGGTCTACTATAAGGTGATGAAAATACCTTATAAACAAGATGCTAGGAAAAAATATTTTAAGTATTTGATCAATTAAGTTAAAGAGTGGTTTGCCCATTTTAAAAAATTCTGTAATGTCATAAAGCACAAAATTGAGAGATTAGAAGATAATATTATACAAGCAAACTGGCATCAACATCTCATCATTTATTAAAAAAAACAAGTGGCACCAGGAAGGAAACAAGTTCTAAGACTATGTCAAGATTAGCCTTCAAAAATTTGAAAAGAAAAGAAGGATCATGCAGGAAGGAAATTTTTCATAAAGATGTCTGGATCTGTATTTAAGGCATCAGATGGAACTAAATGAGATGAATAGGAGCATAATTCTACATAAGGAGACAAAGATAATCATCAGGGGTCAGACTCAGATAACCAAGCACCACTGCTGACAAGATTATGACAACGGAAACCAAGATGACACCTTTAACTCTATCTTCTTAGTTACGTGTAATGAAAATGGATAGGTATTTCCTAGAAGGAAGAAAAAAAAATAATTCTTATTACTATTATCTCTAGTAGCCAATGATCATAGAAGTTTTAAGCAAACATATACTCACATATTATGGCTATACATCAACCATTTCTCCTCTCCCTCTCTATCCAGATCTTATCTTTTTTCTTAGTAGGAGGAGGGAGAGGAGATTATATATAAATATATATATATATCCATATATATATATACACACTCTTTCCTTTGCAAACATGCACTGTCTTGACTAGTTTCATCCTTGGTATCTGTATCATTTTTAAATCATTCACAGTTTTTTTCAGAGAGGAGATTCAGAATGAGAAACAAAAAACTATAAACAGCAAAACTAAACTTCAGTTTAAAGGCGCTGACATGTGACTTCAAAAAAGTAGAGTTCCTCCAAATTTATCAATATTACAAATAAAATATAATTTGGGTAGAGTTTTTATTACTTATATGAATATTCATCTAAATCTAGAAAAAAAGAGGTGCATCTAGACAAAATCAGGGCTCTTCATAAAGTGGGCTCTGAATAAAGTTATTGCTGAGGGTCAGAACTACCAGGAAAACAGGAAGAAAAGAGCAAGAGACATTTATCAGAAATGTTCATAAAACTGACAGGATGCCAATAAAATGTATCACCTGCAGTTTAAATAAAACAATGAGTAAAACGTTATTCTCAGACACGACAGGCTAATACACTGTCTGCATGGGAAAAAATATAAGGAAGTATCAATTAGGTACTCATCATATTTGTTGAAGAAAGACTTATGAAGTTTTCATATTTGTAGTCAATTACATTTTTGTGTTGAAACAGTGGCTATATTATTATAACACAGAGGTAGTCACATATTAAAGAGTAATCAAGATTTTAAGTGTAATGAATAAGAAGCAAAATTCTTAGACATCATTACAATATTAATTTTTAGGTTTCCCCCAAGAGTTAAAATTTAAGAAAACAACCAGTTCCTTTTGTGTTATAAACCACATTTTTAAGTTCTTTGTAAGGTGAGAATTTTCTATTTGTCTTTGCACGTAAGTTGTATCCGACTGACTCCCATAGTTATTCATGCTGTCTCTAGCTAACAGAACACAGAGACTACTCCCTTGCCCTCAAGCCAGGTTCAGCTCATGCAAAATTAGTATGTACAAGATGTACAACATCAATCTGGTGCAAGAGGCCAAATAGAATATAAAAAGAAGGCACATGCTGAGGCATCTGCTTCAAGCTGTCTGGACTCCTGGCCTTCAACGTTATTTGCCAGACATGTGGAAATATTAACTGAACTAAGATTTATGCCTAGTCGCTCCCCACTGTCTGCTGCACACTTCTTCCATGAGGCAAATCTGTTTTCTAACTTCAGTCTGTCTGATGACAAGGCAAGAAGAAAGCAAAAAGCTCTAGACAGGTTTTTAATCAAAGGGAAATAACCACCCCTCACTTGATCCAAATATAGAAATTTTCAAGAGAGAAAAAAATAAACTCTATCTTTATATTATCTCTAGTTAGACCTTATTTGTAGTCCTTTGAAGAAGCTATATTTTCTTATTTTGCCAAACTGACCTACTTTAAGGGCTCTTTGTTGTGTCCCTAAAAGAACAGAATGTCTTAATCATTTACATACAGTAAACAGATGTCTCCTCCAAACAGCACAAAATTGAGAAATAATTCTGAAACTCAATCCATTCATTGTAACTTTGAAAATACTGGCCAACAAGAATCCCAAAAGGATGCACTGCCAGTTGTTTATATGAGCAGATTATGTTATAAAAACATGTTTATGAAAGACCATTCATCTTTTGTTTCCTGCATACTGAGTTTCACTTTAACTACTATTTCAGAGACAAGCATTATAGGCTTCTATTATTTATCTATTTGTTTTGTGATAAAACTGGGATTCATAAACAGACTGGCAATATACATGTCAAACTTTCTTTATTGTCTTGGTTCAGCTCTAAACCAAGTTGAAAATAAAAACTGAAAGAGAAATATTTTCTTCTAGAGGTCATTGTTCTGGTAGAGATCATTTTCTCTGTGTGTCTTTTATTCTGGAAATTAAGAAAAGAAAACTCTTCCAGCTGCTTTGGGATTTTTTTTCCATTCTCATCAATTATCTTGGCAAGACAACTATGTGAATATTTGTTGAATTCTAAATGTTACAATGATTTTTACCTTAATACTGAAAGTCAACAGACCCTAAAGTAGTAAGTAACAATGTAGAATAGTTGTTTAGGTCTTCATAGGTTTGTTTTGTTTTAACAACCCAGCAAACTAGGTTGTGCAAAGCCTAGCAACCATGAATGTGTAAACTAATCATAAAACTGAGCAAACATCTAGAAACTACTTTCCCTGCCCTGGTTCTGACCCCTCATGTCAGAGGAAGAAAAGAAACTCTAAAATAATTCAAGATCCTTAGTGGAAGTAGATTTTGCATTCTCAGGTGGTTTCCCAAACAATTCTCAACTCTAGAAAGTATGCAATAGTTATGGTATTAAGTGGGAAGTTTGTATTTGCTTTATTGGTGACATATCCTTAAATATTACAAAAAATAATAATAATAACCCTAGAACTCAGCCAAAAGTGTTTAACGTGTAAATAACTCTCATTCCAACACTGTTTGAGTTCTATGAAAAGGCATCACTTTACTTTTACGAGGCTGCAAAAGGAAGACTAGAATATTCTGAGGTGAAAAAGTGATAGTCACATTGCTTTCACTAAAAAGGAATCACTGGTGTATTCTGCAGACATTCATTAAGCACCTACTCGGTTTCAGGTACCATTCTAGGTGCTGGGAATAATAGTAGTAATCAGAACAAAAATCCCTTACATTCTAGTGGAAAGAAGACAGACAAAATATGATAAAATATAAAATATGTTAAACGGTAATTAGTGCTAATGAGAAAAACAAGCATTAGGAAAGCAAGATATGAAATGTCAGTGGGGTGACACTTGAGGAAGGTTGGATGGGAAGGCTTTCCTGGGGACTTTTTGAATACAGCCTAATTCTTGGCAAATGTGAAGGAGCCTTGTGGTTATCAGCATAAAAGAGTTCCAGGCAGAGGAAACACTAAGTACAGAGACCCTGAGAAACGAGCAAGCCTGGTATAGTCAAGAGACAGCGAAGAGGTTCAACCATGAAAGCACTCTATTTGAATTTCCTGCTGTTTGGGCAACAGTTGGCTACAATCACATCTGTCATCCCTTTGGGTTTACCACCACCTAAATGCCAAGGCCATGGTTTCCATGAGCTGTTCCCAGTCAATGACTGATTATGCATGGTGAATGCAACAGTGCAGGCCCTTTTCTGTAGCATGGGAACTATTCTTTTTTTTTTTTTTTGAGTTGGAGTCTCACTCCGTTGCCCAGACTGGAGTGCAGTGGCCGCTCCCGGCCACCGCAGCTTCGACCTGCTGAGCTTCGGCGATCCTTCCGCCTCAGCCTTCCAAGTAGCTGAAACTACCATGCCTGGCTAATTTTTTGATTTATTGTAGAGATGAGGTCTCACCAAGTTGCCCAGGAGGGTCTCAAACCCGCAGCCTCAGGCAATCCACTCACCTCAGCCTCCCAAGGCGCGGGATTACACCGAGCCTGGGGAACTATTCTTATGATGACTTTCACTTGAGGACTCCCCAGCAGACTGGCTTAAATTTTGTTAGAATGACTCAGTAGTCTGAACCTTTTCTAACCTGATCCTCCTTCCTTTGCCTCCTTTCACGGATGTCAAACCTGCATCATGGTCTGAAGGTTTTGCCTACTTATTTCCACTTTCTTCCCCTTAGTTCATAGGCATTTTGAGAACTGCAGTGTCTCAGCACATAACAATGTCATCCAAATACCTGAACTAAGAGACTTGACCAGACTTTAGCATATTACCATGTTTCTAGAACAACCCCAGACCTTTATTCAAATGTCTGCCTGAGTAAGGTCAATACTTCCTGCCCAGAAAATGTACTATTTGTTTTAACCAACAATTGATGGTAGGCCCCGGATTTCTTAGAGTGTTTAGTAAAAAGGCTTTACAATTGTGAATATATACCTTTTATAGCTCAAGAGTATCTCCCTTAAGGACCTGAGAGTCATTCCTTTGAAATGTAATCATTAGGAAGGATAAGACCTCTGTCTTCCAATTTCTGTGGGAAGATAGAATCCTACCTTTGATTATTGCCAGCTAGCAGTCACAGCTGGCCTAATTGCATTTACACTGACCAACCCTTTGTAATTGTTTACTCTTCTGACTCTACTGAGCTCCCACTCTCCTCTCTCCTTCATTCTCCTTTTAAAATGCTTAAATCACCTCTGTACAAATCAGAATAGAGCTCAACTCTTTTTCTTACTGTTAGTAGTACTGAACAACATCTGTTTTCACCACCTTAACTAATGTCTGGCTATGTTTATCTCTGACAATTTTTAATCTATAAATCTCTTGCCCCTCTCATCCAGTAGAATCCAGACAGCCTGCTGTCTGTTTTGGAGAACCTAAAATGATGTGGTAGCTTAGAGTGTCTGAAGTCTCTAAAATGTGGGATTGTGATAGAAAGGAAGTTCTGCGATAGCAGTAGATGAGGTCATAATGAGAACTGAAAATTTTATTTTGAGTGAAATAGAGAGAAAATAGAGTTTTTTTGGCAGAGAAGTAACATGATCTGCCTTCCTTTTTTAACAGGCTCCTTCTGGCTACTTGAGAAGGGCAAGGTCAGGAGCCCAACAGGTGTCAGTGGAATATGGGAAATGGTCAAACTCTGAATATTTTGAAAGCAAAACTAAGCATATTTAAATGGAAAAGATGTGTGCTGTGGAAGAAAATGAAGAATCAGTAGAATAAAACCATCTAAGCACCTAGATGAATAGAGTTATGGGTAATTCTGCAAAGAGATGTGTTTGGGAGCAGGATATCAGGAACTCAGTTTCAGCCATATTACATAAGAATAGAAGAGTATCTGAAACTATTATCTTTTAGCTGCATGTGAAGAATTTTTGTGGGGAAAAAATGAGATAAGTGAGGGGAAAAAATAAAATATGCATAGTGATGGGGGAGAATAGCTAAAATAACATGTCATTTGTTATCAGTTTCCAATTGAAATTTTGTTCCAGATGGAGATCACTGCATTTACAATTTGGTAATATGTTGTCCCCTGGGTCTTCTGATCTGGATCCCAAATCATGGGCAGTGAGTATATTCTGTCTGTACTGCAAATGGTACCTCTGCTAAAGCTCCAAAGATTTATAATCTTGAGTATCTACACCTCATTCAGCACAGATTAACCTGTCATAATAGTTGATCTTTAGCAATTTTTCAGAGCTTCATTAATTTCAGCATTGTTATTTTATATCTTTATTTATTAATTTTCCTCTAAAGTTACTATAAGATACCTTTAATACCACACAGTAATCTATAATTGTGTTATTTGCTTGCCACTGAATGGCTCTTTATCAACCTTCCTGAATCTCTTAGCTTAGAGTTATTGTTAGTAAAGTAACTTCAACCTTCACCTTGGCTCAATACCAGTCAAGGTGCTGATGCTCCATTTCTCAAAAATGTAATCTATTCACTTGACCTAAGATATAAAACTAAATTAACAAATAGACTTATTTTAAAGCTTGTTCGTCTTATCTAAAATAAAACTAATTTAAAAAGTTAACAGTTGTCTTAAAAAACATACAAATGGATTCTACTGAACAGACTAGTATTACTCCATACACATGGCCCATGATCTATCTTATTGTCAGAAAGTGGTTGCTCTTTTTCAACTTTCCACTATTAATTATTATTTGACTTATAAAAACATGAAACTTAAGGAATGTGGAATTAGACACGTTGGTTAAAATATTGGCACACTGCTTTTGAATAGCATTTTTAAGCTTCATTTGAGATAAAAAATCAAAACTGTTAATGTGCTTTACCATAATTTATTGCTAGGACCCCCACTATCCTGATTGAAGAAAAATGGCAGCTAAAGCAACAAGCATAGCGTCAAGGAAGATTTGGCTCAATGTCTAACTCATAGTAACTTAGACATAGTAACTTAGACATCCAGAGAGCATGAAAAAATAAGATGGAGAAGATTTGTTTAAATGCTGGTAAAGCTGGAGCCAGTCAAGGAAGGATAGGGTGACAAAAGCTGAATGAGTGGTCTCAGGGAGATCAGTGACTCCTGAGTGACAGATGACGCAATGCTTTAAGGAACATCTAGGATTATTTCCTAAGTGATTTTCTGAGTGTTTGTCAATGTCAGTCCTCTCCTACTTCTCCCCACAAAACAGTCATTCAATTCTATTTTGTTCACAAGTGCTTTCAGAAATGTGAGTGTATGTGTATGTATACATTTATGTGGCTGTGGAGGGGGTGGTTAGGATGACAAAGTGTTGAATCTTGCTCCAACTTTGAACTGAAGACTACCGTGAAAGGCAAATTACAAATGAGCTAAAGTGAATATCATAATAGTAAGTTATCAAGAGTATTATTTACAGTGATTGGTTACAGTAATATATATGCCTAATTCTCATGATTAACCAGTTTACATATAAAACCCCCACTGCACACCACACTGCATGATTAATTAGTTTACTTATAAAACCCCACTATTCAAAAACTGAGGAAAATCTCATATAGTTCAAGTGGAGAGAATGAGGCATGATGTAACAGGAGTCTGGAAAGGCATGTAAGGGCCAGATTACACAGGAGTTTCAGACTATCTTAAGTATTTTGAAAACTATTTGTTGACTTTTTGTTTGTTTTCTTTTTTTAATTTTAACACTAATTTTAATTGCATGTATTTAAATGGGTATAATGTGATGGTTTATAATGTGAAATGATTAAATCAAGCTAATTAACAAATCTGTTGAGTTGATGGAGAAAAGGAAGATATTGATCAGAGTATAAAGCTTCAGTTATACTGGAAATATTAATTGACTTTAACAGAAAGGAGTTGAGATCAGATACATACTTTTAAAAATTATTGGAAGTAAAAGTATGAGAAGTTTATTGGTGATAGGCAAAAACTGATGAAAAGAGATAAGTTAGAAGGCTATTATGCTATATTAGGAAGGAAAAGATAGTACCCTGAACCAGGGTGGAAGGATTAGGGTTAGAGTGAAGTCGATGCATTCAAGATGAGCTATGACTTAGTGATTTGGGGATATAAGGAACTGGTAAAAAAAAGAATTTTAAAGTGAGGGAATGAGAAGCAAATATGACATCAAAGTTTTGGCTTTGCCTAACTAGATGATTGATAGAATCATTTTCTGACATTGGAAAAATGACATCAGAAAAAAAATGAGTAAGGACTACTACTTTGGAATAGTTCCTTTTGAAGTATTCAGAGGTATTTGATTGTAGGCATTAAATAGACACTTGATACATTGATTTGGATTTCCAAATGTAGTTCAAAGCTGATTATATAGATTTGGGAGTCATTGCCTACCAAATATTCGTTCTTCCCTTCTCCATGACTAACAAGATCCTAATTTTGTTCTGAGATAATACACTTAACAGGATTTCTCAGACTTTCTAACATATCAGACTGGTCATGTGACTCAGATTGTTCCAGTGAGACATAACAGGAACTTTTCTAGGAACCACATGGAAGGTCTTTGCTTTCATGGCACATTCACCATTCTTTTGCCCAGATGACTCTCCAGTCTATCTGCCTGGTTCAATTGAATAAATGCTTATGTTTCTCTAAATTTATATATTGAAATCCTAAACCCCAATGTGATGGTTTTAGGAGGCAGAACCTTTGATAGGTGATTAGGTCGTGAGCCTTTCGCCCTTATGGATGGAATTAGTTCCCAGAGAGCTCTCTCTCACCTTCTCTCTACAATGTCAGAGTAAAAGGAAAAGTTGGCAGTCTGCACCCTGGAAGAGAGACGTCACCAGAACCTGGTGTCAATGCTGTCACTTTGATCTCAAACTTTCAGCCTCCAGAACTATGGGAAATAAGTTTCTGCTATTTAAGTTCCCTAGTCTATGGCAATTTGTTACAGCAGCTGGAAATGACTAAGACACCTGGGAAACATGCTATATCTGGAGATACATTAGCTATACAGCAACTACATTCTTTACGTAAGTGGTAATTAAAATGATGGGAGTGGGTACTATGTGGGAGAAACAGAAGACAATATACAGCAAGAAGTAAGTATGTTGGAAGACAGATCTTAAGCAAATTCAAACTTAAATGGTTGATAAGAAGTGAAAATGCAGCCGTGCACGGTGGCTCAGCCTGTAATCCCAGCACTTTGGGAGGCTGAGGCAAGAGGATTGCCTGAACCCGGGATTTCGAGACCAGCCTGGGTAACTTGGTGAGACCTCGTCTCTACAATAAATCAAAAAATAAGCCGGGAGTGGTAGTGCACGCCTGTAGTTCCAGCTACTTGGAAGACTGAGGTAGGAGGATCACCTAAGCCCAGCAAGTCGAGGCAGCGGTGGCCGTGAGTGTGCCACTGCACTCCAGTCTGGGTGACAGAGTGAGACTCCAACTCAAAAAAAAAAAAAGAGTGGAAATGCTGAAATAATAAAATGTGAATGAATAGCTAAAATTTCTGGAAGAAAATTGACGATGTGAAGAAAGAGAACATGAGAAAAGGGAATGTTTCAACAAGAAGGAGGGGTTGATCATTTTAAATAATGCAAAAAATAAATTAAAATAATTATTTTTCATCTAGAAAATCTAATATAAGTAAGCACAAATTAATAAAATGTATTAAGGAGTTTAATAAGTAAATAAGATATAAGACTACAATCAAAATCTGTCCCAATTAAACCTTCAGTTCACTCTGTAACATGAATGCATCTTTTTGGATACAATATTTTTCTCTTGACCTGACTTTGTTCTATTGTTTCTTTGTTTTTTCACCTTTCTTGAGAATGTTCTCATAGTCACTCCACGTAGTCAGTGGTATCTCACAACCTCATTTGCACTCCTTTCACAATGATTTGCAACAAAATAATTTTTTAATGTCTGGAATATTTGACTGATAATTTTATATTTTTTCTGAGCTATCAATACTCTTGAAGTCATTATTCTGCAGAAAATCCTAGATCATTAAAAAAATCAGTCTTTATCTGAGAAAAGTCTAACAGCAATATTGAAATGAAGTAGACCTTCCACCAGTTTGTTTCGAATTTTCTTTTGTATAAGAGAAAATTGTTTCTACTTGGGCATAACTTTTCCCAGTACATGGACTATCTGAGAATATAACCACAATCATTCACTGCCATTACCGCTAAGAGATATGTGAAAAGATGAATCTGAGATCTCCTTTATGGTTAGGGAGAATGCATTTCATAAAGATGAATATCATAGAACATTTATTTTTACTTCAGGCCATGCCCACTGTATGAGAACCAATAAAATATTCATTTTCTGCTGTCCTCCCTTGTATGGGGGTAATGGGCTGTCATAAATGGCTATAAAACATCATTACACTAAAGAGCTTTGAGACAAGGGAAACCAACTCACCTCCTCCTCAAATCAGAAGTTAGTATCTATGTGGCATAATTGTGTTTCATGTGTTTGGTGATCAATCCAATCCCAAGAAGTGGTGAGCCAGGGTTTGTCTAGCAAGAGGAGAGCAATGCGCCAATGAAGAACCATCACTCAGACTGACAAGTATTCTTTGGTACCATTATAGAAAGAAAATCCCACATGAGCCTCTCATTGTTCTGACTTCTCTAACTTTTCCCTTGAAAGTAAAATTCTGGAAGCTTTGATAAGGGTGAGATTTGGTGAAGTGTGTTAACAAATTGTTGTTTGGGTCAGTGGCTTGTCTTTACGAAAAGTAAAATTGGTAGCTGCTAATGTAATGCTGTATTTGTTTTCTATTGCTTCATAACAAATTATCACACACCTAGTGGTGTAAATCAACACCTGTTTAGTATCTGTAGGTTCAAGATCCAGGCACAGCATAACTGGATATCCTGCTCTGAGTCTCACAGAACTAAAATCTGTCCTGTGATGTTGGCAAGTTTAAATCTCATCTGGGGCTTGATGTCCTCTACCAAGATTATTCAGACTGTTGGAATAATTCAGTTTCTAGTAGCTGTACAACTTTGGCCCCCATTTTTTCACTAGCTCTCAAACAGGCTTACTCTCAACAATTAGCAACCACCCTCGGGTCCCAGTTATTTGGCCTTTATAAAGGTTTCACAACATGACTGCTTTCTTTCAAGCCAGCAGGAGAGTATTTCTACTGCTTCTAAGTCCTCTCACCAAATTAAGTTGATCCACTTAGGAAAATCTCTCTTTTGATTTGCTGAAAGTCAATTGAATAGTGATCTTAATTACATCTGCAAAATCCATTTTACCATGCAATGTAGCATAATTTGAAGTATGAAAATCACCATATTCACAAGTCCCACCAGTCCTCAGGTGAGGGGATTGCACAGGCTGTGAACATCAGGAGGAGGAAATCTTGGAGCCATCTCAGGCTTCTCCCCCAACACGATTCTGACCAAGCCACAGAAGTCATATCTAGACAAGGCTCACCATCCCCTTACTCTGTTGTATTTTTTTCAGAGCGCTCATCACTTTTTTACCATATTTTCTATACACTTACATGTTTATTAACTGTAACTCCTGCTAGAATGTCAGCTTCAGCGAAGCTGAGACTCTGCCTCTCTTGTTTCCAATGTAGTAGTGCCTCACATAGTGGGCATTCAGTAAATATTGGCTAAGTGAATAAACAAATGAATGAATGAGTGACTGAGTAAACAGGGAATAAAAAATACAGGTTTTCTACTTCCTAATAGATTATCCTTTCCCTGGGTGTTGTCCAGAAGAAAATGAAAAGAATCCTGTGACTCCAATTTCCCTCTCCTTGAAAACCACAATCCTTTAGACAGCTCCCTAGATGCATGCTTGGACCAGCATAAGTTTGATTTCTAGCACTGCTCTGTGTAATTGTTTCATATATATATTTTAAAGATGTGGGGTACAATTCAGGGTTAGGTATACAAGTGGTCAACATATAGGTTAAGTTTGGGCCTCCCTTTGATTTCCACTTTGTCAGGTTTGAGATCAGGTACACTTACTAATATTATGTGCCTCCTCTGCCCTGGTAGTTTCTGGCTACTGCCAGTCTCTTTCTTACAGTATTATGGTAAATGTTCAGGGTCCTTTTATGAGTGAGAGCATGTGGTACTCAGTTCTTTGTTTCTGTGATAATTCACTGAGTATTATAGATTCTAAGTCCATCCAAGTTACTGTGAAGTCCATAATTTTGTTCTTCTTTATGGCTGCATAATATTCTATTGTACATATGTATCACATTTTTTAAAATCCAGTCCACTTTCGATGGGCAGCAAGATTAGTTCTATGTTTTTGCTATTGTAAATAGTGCTGTAATAAACACGTAAGTGCAAGTATCATTTTTGCAGAGTGATTTAAGTTCCTCCAGGTATATACCCAGAAGGGGGATTGCTGGGTCATATGGAAGGTCAGCTCTTTTGGGAATCGCCACACTGTTTCCCATAGAGGTTGAACTAGTTTGCATTCCCACCAATAGGGTAAAAGTGTTCCCTTTTCCCACATCCTCGCCAGCATCTGCTGTTTTTGTTTTATTAATGATGGTCATTCTTACTGGGGTTATGTGGTACCTCAATGTGGTTCTGATTTGCATTTCTCTGTTGATTAGTGAGGCTGAGCACTTTTTTATGTGTCTGTTGAATGCTTGTATGTTTTCTTTTTAGAAGTGTCTATCCATGTCTTTGCCCACTTTTTAATGGGGCTGTGTCTTAAATTCCAACAGAGAATAGGGAACATGCAATAACAACCCTGCAGTTGCAGAACCTGTCACAAGAGGGAGCCCCCCCCCCAAGAGACATACTAAATCTGAGCACTCTTTATCAACGTTTTTGTATGTTTGTTTCATTTTGTTTTGTTTTGGGGGGTATTGGTTTGATTGATCATCTCACTTGGTTGCTTTGTGTATTGGTTGGTTTTCTCTTTTCTTTCCTTATATTTCTCTTTCTCTGGTTTTTCTCTTTTTAAATGTTTTTTTCTTTCTTTTTTCCCCTATTTTTCTTTCCTCTTTTTCCCTCTTACTCCTCCTTTCTCTTCTTTATTTCTTTTCCCTCTTATACCCTGTCTTGGACTCAGGGGCTATGCATGCATATCCACTGTAAGGTCATATTGAGCAGAGATGGCGAGCAAGTCTTAGATGGCCCATTTACCAGATAACAAACATTATGACCTGCCAATAGGTTCAGAATCCTTGCAGCTCCCCCACCCCCTAGTAAGTGCTCAAAATTGTAAAGAGACAGCACAACACCCCACCTCCAGCCCTACTTCATAATTGAACAAACCTAGAGCCCCAGCTCAAGGAAGAACAAAAGTTAGAGCAAATATCAGAAAGGACTGCTTCTCCATTTTTCCACTGAGCAACAGATTTAAATAGAAAGATAAGAGAACTGCTACAAATGAAGAAAAACCAACAAAAAACTGCCAGTAACCACCAGAGCCCGAGCAAAGAGTCAGTGTAAGAAAGAACAGCTACTGGGACACAAACAATGGCTATCTCTGAGAAGGGCAGTATCCAGAAGGTACTTAATGGAGATCAGAGAATTGTTGGATAGAATGAATAAAAATCAAGAAATGCAAGGGCTAAAACTAAGTGAAATTACAATGGAGCTAGACAGACTCAAGAAAGCATAACAGAAATCAAGAACTCCATCCAAGAAATAAATAACAAACTGACAAGCATGGGAAACAGAATTGACCAAGCAGAAGAAAGAATATCAGAGCTGGAAGACCAAAATATGGAATCAACCCAATCTATGAAAAATATAGAAAAAAATTAAGAAGAAAGAGGAAACTCTTCAAGAGATGTGCAAACAAAACAAAACAAAACATGAAACCAAATCTATGTCTGGTTGGAATATCTGAAATAGAGAAATGGAAGACACCTTGTAACAAACATTCTCTGAGGTCATTCAGGAAACCTTCTCTCATCTGGTCAGAGATGACTATACGAGCCCAAGAGATGCAGAGAACCCTTGCAAGACATTTTATGAGAAGACCAACCCCTAGACAAATAGTAATTCACCTACACAAAGTAGGTATAAAAGAAAAAATCCTGAAGGCAGCAAAGGAAAAAGGTCAGATTACCTACTGGGGGAGACCAATCAGAATTACTGCAGACTTATTTGCAGAAACACTACAGGCCAGAAGGAATTGGACCTCAATCATTAACATTTTCAAAGATAAACAATTTCAACCAAGAATTTCCTACCCAGCCACACTAAGCTTCATCAGCGATGGAGAATCAAAATCCTTCCCAGACATCCAATCCCGAATAGAATATGCTGCTTCGAGACCAGCTCTACAGGAGATGCCTAAAAAGGTGCTGTGCACAGAAGAAAAAATAAACAAAAAAAGACCACATACTTCACAAGATCACAAACAAACAAAGAAGAAGCAGAACACAGAGCATACCCACAAAAATGAAAACACACACATAATGTGAACAGAAAGCTAAACGAAAACAAAACAGCCTTAAAAGAGTACCATGTCAGGGACTAACTCTTGCATTTCGATAATCAGCCTGAATGTGAATGGACTAAATGCACCACTGAAAAGACATAGAATGGCAAACTGGATAATTATTTCACTAACCTTGCCTTTCATTTGCCCTCTGCTCTTCTTTTTAATTTCCAATTTTAAAAAAAAATTCTTTTTTAATCTAGTTCAGCTTCAATGGGCAACATGGTTGGTTACATGCTTTTGCTATTGTGAATAGAGCTGCAACAAACATACAATGTGCAGGTATCTTTTTTATAGAGTGATTTGAGTTCCTCCAGGTGTATTCCCAATAGGGGAATTGCTGGGTCATATGGAAGGTCAATTTCTAGTTCTTCCAAAAATCGCCACACTGTCTTCCAAAGGGGTTGCGCTGGTTTGCATTCCCACCAGCAGTGTAGAAGGATTCCTTTTTCTCCGCATTCTTGCCAGCATCTGTTGTTTGTTTTACTGATGATGGCCGTTCTTACTAGGGTTAGGTGGTAACTCAATATGGTTTTGATTTGCATTTCTCTGATGATGAGTGAGGCTGAGCACATTTCCATGTGTTTGTTGGCTGCCTATATAGCTTCTTTTGAGAAGTGTCTATATACACAATAGAATATTATGCAGCCATAAAGAAGGACAAACATATGGACTTTGCAGCAACTTGGATGGATTTAGAGTCAATCACACTCAGTGATCTATCACAGAAACGAAGAACAGAGTACCATATGTTCTTACTCATAAGTGGACCTTGAACAATTATAATACTATAAGAAAGGGACTGGCAATAGTGGGAAACTGTCAGGGGTGGGATTGACAGTTGAGGGAAACTGCTAGGAGAGGGAGGGGCATACCTCATCAACAAGGGTAACTGCAAAATCAACATTTGTATACCTAAACCTGAATTGTACCCCACATCTTTATAATAAAAAAAAAAATAATAAATCTTATACTTAAAGGGCTAAAAAAAATTTTCTTAAAGTAGCACATACACAGAACTAAAAATGTTTTATAGGACTGAAGTCACACACACACTCATACATACACAAATACACATAACCGGCCTTTTGCTGTTTCTTTCATACCATCCATTACCAGAAGCATCTTTGTTTCTAATATATTTAGAAATAACGTAATTCTCCTGTTATTTCTTGATGACAATTCTGGAAATTATCTGTTAGGGTAGTTGAAGACTAAGTTCCTCCTCTTAGATGGTGAACAGTGAAGGGGTATATCTTGACAGAACTAAAACACACTGATTTGGATCACCCAATATATAGCTTCTTGAGGTTCTTTCAGTGTGACAGCTTATAACTGTATGAGGCTAAACCCAGGAGAGGGCTGAAGCTTTATCTCATTAAAGTCAAGTTCCCAGAAATGCTAGAATTGTGGTCTCAACCACCTGTAATGAGACATGACAGTTCTTCAGAAGAGTTGGATTGATTTGAAAGTGTGCTGTCTTCAGGCTGCCGTAAGAAGTAGAGGAAAATTCAAACTGGCATTGAATAATTGAAGTATTTTATTACTTGCAAGTGATTGCTAACTTGTCATTTCTTCTGTTAGCATGTAGCTCATTTGTCATTTTCCTGACTCTCATATACATTCTGAGCTTATTTTTCAATGTTGTTCCCTAAACCCTGGGTCACTGATAACTTAGGCCCCCTCTTTCTCTAGCCCATTTCTGCTATTCTTGATTTTTTAATCAACCTGTCATCTATTTGAATGTAATCTCAGCAAACATGCTGACAATCTTGTCCTCTTGGTATTCTGTAAGGTGCATCACTATATATAGCTACTCACCTGAGTTTCAGCTCTGAAGTTAAGGAACATTGTGACACTGGGGTAAGTTGTTTAATCTCTTGTATTCTCAGTTCTCTCTGTAAAACCTGAATTAAACAGTCCCTTAATTACCCTTAATTACCCACAGTGCTGTTGAAAGGGTGAATTAAATAACGTGAGTATTGTTTGCAAACTGCAAACAATAAAGCATGATAAAGCTGTGTTATTAGAATGCAAAGGGAGGAAAGTGTCCCTTACTGTGGTTCAAGGACAGTCACACCATTCCTTAAACATTGGATGAGTCAACTTACATGGCCTACAAACAGTTCAGCTTCTATAGCTCTTGTTTGTACTTTTTCCATGAATTGCAACACTCATTACCAATGGAAAATTGAGCTCTTAAACCTGATAGACTAAAATAATGGTTCTTAACTCCTTAGTGCCTGTCACTGTCTGATAAACCAGTTGGTTTCCTTCTGCTTTGGTGGCTAACCCTTCTGCAGAGTACCTGTAAACTGCTTGGGACCACTTCACAAAGATGGGTCTTAGCCTAGTAAAGAGCTTCACAAGGGGCGGCTCTGATATGGCCAGTACTAATTCACTCAGTGCCATGCTCCACAGAGCAACCAAAACAGCCGATCAATTTTTTCCTTCTAAATAATAAGTCGGGGGGAAGAAATAAAATAGGCTGGCAACTCAGCTCAGAGCTGCAGTACCAAACCACAGTGATCAAGCTTCTTTATTAATTATGAAGCTTGCTGAATCCTCCAGTATCAAAAGAACCAGGTCTCTGGATCATTTTGCCCTGGATAAAGCAATTTCTAATTTAACATCATAATCTTAAACATTTTTCAATGCTCTCCCTTTAGTAATTTGTATATTCCTCATCTGCGTGACCTTGAAACTTGGTCAACTGCCCCAATACAACCTTCAAATCTAAGTTCCCTTTGGAAACTAAATAACAAAGTTTACTAAAATCTGACTTGGTGTCTGGAAAATACTGGATTAGGACACAGGGGAAACAATTAGAAAGAATACTTGCTTCGGTTAGTTTGTCAACACAGATAGAATCTACAGAGTAAGCCAGTGTTCATCTCTAATGTTAAAGGTAGGAGACACCAGGCAGGAACTTTTTCATGGAGGTAGAAATTTCTGGCAGCAACACACTCCACTGGATTTGGAGCAGAAAAAGAGAGCTGGCTGGGGTAGGGCAGACTCTTTCAAATGTTTTTGACTGTACTTGGCTGAAAGTAATGCATTTGGCATTGTATTTTGCATTATGACCCAGAAAAATCACACACACACACACACACACACACACACACACACGCACAGATATAGACACAAATGACAGAAGCAAAAATTTATAGAGTGACACTTAGCTTTACAATATGTGTCCAGACCCGCAATTTCTAGTCTATCCTATTTCATTTGTACAAAATATGATGATGACATTGGGTGTGACCTTCCTTTTGAAAAATTCTGCCCAAGGGGCTCATATGTAAGGAAAACTTATCTGAGAATTATGGTGGGTCTGGTCTGCCATCTCCATTCTTCCTTGGAAGTGAGTTTTGGAAAGGATAGTATTAAGGTGGGGGTTGTGATGAGAAGTGATTTTGGTGCACAGCTTCCCTGTGTGCAGCATGATTTCAGGACTACTAAGAAATCCAAGCCTTTTCCTCACCACTCTCCAACACCTGAAAACATCATCACCCCCATCTATTGCTTTAACAGAGGTACATTGAATGTCTGGTGTGTGTCAGGCACTCTTTTTTGAAGAACAAATTTGGGGTGATTATTTTCTCCTTTCTGCCTTTTGATGGGTTCCCTTCTTCTAATTTAAAAAAAACACTTTTTCTAAGGAAGATGTTTTAAAATTATTCTCAGTGACGTGAGGAAACTATACACTTGTTTTCACCTGTTGAGACAGTATTAAACAGATATAAACAGACTATGTAAATTCCAACTTTAACGTTCAGTGTTTCATTTAATATTCTGAGAAGGAAAATACCTGCACATATGAAGAAACCTGCAATAGCACTACTTGTCTACAAGTCTACATGCCAGCTTTCAGTATACCTGACCCATAATTTAGATTGCCTGTCCATAACTTTCTAACATCTTACTCCTATGTTGGAAAACAAAAAATATTTTATTGGCTTTTTCCCTACAGAAAGAAAAGGACACCAATGATCACTGGATACTTGCTAACTAATAGAAGCTTATTTTTTCTCAATCTCTAGTAGTGTGTCAAGCTGCCAGTCAGAATAGAACCACATAAAATGATTTGGCTTCTTTGTCTATTGATGTGTTTTCACTGGTGTATTCAGAAAAATCATTCTGAATGGCTTGTCTTACCTATCATAATGCCCTTATGTTTTTCAAGGTCTCATGCAATATTCAGACTCTCGTCAAAAATGTTATTCCTTCTAACCTCTATTATTACACTAGCTTTATGACTGATTTCTTCCATCCCAGATTTATCTTCTTGCAATTCAGCCTACTCACCATTCTTGTCAAAATATACTCCTCACAGCTTCTAATTTATGTCTCCAAGTTTTTTTTTTAACTCTGTGCCTTCTTTATACTATGCTTCTACTTGGGGTATCCTTCTTAACTTGGAGTATTAACGTTTATCAGTTCTTCAGGGATCAATTGGAATGATATTAGTCATTCAATAATTAATTCATTCAGCCATATGTATTTATTATACTCTTATTATATGCCAGACACTTTCTTAGAGCCCAGGGATACATGTTTATACTCCCAGTTCTCATGATTCTTACAGTCCAGAAGAGGGAGAAGGGGCAGTCTTGCAGGTACATGCATTATGATGTGATGACTGCCAGTTAGGGGAAGTGTATGATGATATGCTGAGTTTTTGTAAAAGGAGCATCTAAAATAATTTTTATTGGAATTAGAGAAAACTTTGAATGGGTCACATTTAGGCTAAGACTGAGACAGTTGAAAGAGAAGAGAACAGAGGAGAATGATCCAAAAGGAAAAGCCTCTATGAAAAAAAACCTATAGTTGAGAGAACTAAAAACACTTAGCAATAGCAACCTTAGTTAAAGCAAAAGTTGAAGATTGGAAAGTAAGGAAAAACCAGATCATGGAGATAGTTCACCCTGGAAAAGAAACAGGGAGCCCTTGAAATATTTTAGGTAGCAACTTTACCTTATCCGATTTGCATGTGAGAGTAAGAGTTTTGTCTGCTATAAGAAATCTGATTGGGGGGGGGGATCTTGGATTAAGAGTCTCTTACAAATGCAAATGATTCTGATCTGAACTAGAGAAGTGGCTGGAAGAGAGAAGAAACTGAAAAAGTTTGAGACATTTAGTAGTGGAATGCAGGTTTTGATGAGGACTAGATGTGAGGAATGATTTTTTGGTTTTAGATTTTGGCACATTAATTGTCAGGTATTTGTAGCAAAGCCAAAAGCATAGGGCTAGCACACAGTAGGATATGGAGATCTGAACATCAAAAGAGACCTATGAGTTTTACTTGTGGATTTGTGAGTCAGCATGATTAAGTGGCAATTAAACCATGGGAATGAATCAGGTAAATAATGAGAAGGAGGCCTAGAATAAATCCTGAGAAAAACAAAATGTAGCTTGAAAGAGCTGGAGTCCCCAAATGATAATAAAGAATAACCAGAGGATACGGGAAAACCAGAGGATGTTCTGTCACAGAGAAATAGCAAAGCACACACTTTAAAGAAAAGAATGTTTAAGTGTGCAATGCTCCCAAGCAATAGGTCAAATAAAGACTGAGATGTACCTATCTGTAGGATTCCCATAGGTGCTAGTTTTCCCAAAGAAGCCCAAATTTAGATTGTAATGATATGAGTAACCCATCTTTAACCCTGAAAAATGTTCTATTTTAGATGTGGAATGACAAACCTATCATTGTTAAGGTTAGTTTTGAGTTATTGGAAAGTCCAAAAACTAGCAGGCAGTGGATTAAGAGTTGAGTTGTAGAAATTAAAATGGAAGCACACTTTTGTGTAAATGGTTCTTGGTTTGGCCGTGACAGAGGAAAGAGAGAAAAGGAGGTTAGCTGGGAGAGACATGAAGAAGAAGGAGACTGCTTTTAAAGACCAGGTTTAACTGTTGATGGGAAAGACAGTATATATTTGTCCCCTGAACAATACAAGTTTGAACTGGGTCCACTTATATATGGATTTCCTTTTTTCTCTGCCATTCTTGAGGCAGTAAGAGCAACCTCTCTTCTTCCTCAGCCTAATCAAGGATGAAGACCTTTGTGATGATTTGCTTCTATTTAATAAACAGTATTTTCTCTTCTTTATGATGTTCTTAATACTGTTTTCTTTTCTCTAGTCTACTTAATTGTAAGAATGTAGAATATCAAACATATGACATGTAAAATATGTATTAATTGACAATTTCTGCTATTTGTAAGGCTCCTGGTCAACAGTAAGTCATTAGTAGTTACATTTTGGGAGTCAAAAGTTACAGATGGATTTTTGACTGCACAGGGGGTCAGTGCCCCAACCCCTATGTTGTTCAAGGCTCAACTGTACAAAGAAAATATAATGACAGAAAGACATTTCTCTGAATCAGGAGGTGATAGAGTTGAAAACACAAAAGGATGTGCATTAGAAAATAAAATGGTAGCTTTCCCCATTGCAGTCAGAGAGAAGGAAGAAAGGATATGCCACCAAAAGCTGATAAGTCTATAGATTTGTTAGGAATTTCTATCAAATGACTTACTTTTTCTTCTCTCATCAAAATTAGAAGACAGTTTATTTGCTTAGATTCTCTTGTTCTAGTATTCAAGCTACATTTGTTGAGTGTTGTAAACCAAAGTACAATATTTTAGCTATTAGTAGCCAAATTTGATGAGAATGGGACTGAGGATCACCTATTTTAGATTAGTCTTTAGTATCTACAGTCAGTGTTAAGAGTGGGGTGAGGCAGAGTTGAGTTCAGGTTTGGAGCATGTACTGTGAGCTTGAGCCCTGCCTCCTAAGCAGGGCCACTGCTATGCTTTCATTTCCATGTAGGTTAAACAACACACTTATCCAATGTCCAGCTTGTGTTTTTAAAGTGGTGGGAGATGATGGGAGACACTACTTCAATTTGATGCATTCACTTAAGTGTCTCCCTGATTTCTCCTTTGTAAACTTTCCTACACTTCAATAAGAAAGAGAACAGGAGAGGAGCATATTACCATGGTACTTCTGCATTCTAAAGAAGCCAAGTTCATGTTCTTATCGAGGGTAATGATGAGGATTAGAGTTTAATATGTAAAATTAGGACTAGACAATATAAATCAAACTTTTTGCACTCGGAGTAGAAAGTATTCTGAATTGAGAAATTAAAATGCCTGGGCTTAAATCCCAATTTTTCTAATTATTATAGTTATATGACCTTAGAAAACTTACTTAAATCCAAGCCTCTGCTTGCTTATCTATAAAATGGGAGATTTTGAGGTCAGCTCTATGGGTTGCACACTACTTCTATGATCAAGAAATGCAGGTGAAAGCACATCTAATTAAACGCAAGGTCTAAAACCAAAGGAAGTACCTGGGCTCGCTCTGTGTGCCACAAGATCTGCATAGGCCCATGAAAGTAGGTTCATCCTCATGTGAGAGGGTGGAGTCATGGTCAGAGTAGAAAATATAAAGAGCAATTAAAAGTCAAACTTCAATCAACTAGAATTCAAGGAATCAACAGCATTAATCAATCAAAGATGTGTGAGGTTTTGTTTTGTTCTTTTCCTTTTGTTTTTATATCGGCATTTGATGTTTAGTAGAAAAACAACATCTATACTCACACACACACACATATACACAATCACCAAATTCCTGGGATATATTCGGAACTTAAAAACAAACAATCAGCTTAATATCTGCATGAACAATATCTGAGACTTATAAACAGTGACCCTTAAATCACACTGAGTTCAGTAACTTCCAATACATATATTTCCGGAGGCAGAAAAATTCTAAAGTTTGTAACTAAGTTGTAGGGTTTTTTCCCTTATTAGTTCTGAAATGAATGAAAATGCAATGCCATTGTTCAAGTAATTCAAGAAATTAAAGTTTTACTCTAGGCTATCATTAGACATTTGACTCTGTCTAAGATAATCTACTTAGATTTTTTTTCACACAAATTATACAATTTTAGCTCTGCATTTTGTGATCATCTCACCCTGCCTGGAGTGTCATTCCTCCTAAGTGGGCCGATCTGTTGGTTGCAGGTGAATACACTTTCAGTCTTGATTTGCAGATATATGTTTGAAAGTGCAAACTTTGAAATCTCTGCTTTTGCAATGTAGAAAAGGCTGTCATAGCCACCGGGCATGGCTCACTTCTATAATCCCAGCACTTTGGGAGATGGAGGCGAGATGATTGCCTGAGTCCAGGGGTTTGAGACCAGCCTGGGCAACTTGGTGAGACCTTATCTCTACAATAAATCAAAAAATTAGCACATACCTGTAGTCCCAACTACTTGGAAGGCTGAGGAAGAAGGATCACCTGAGTCCAGCAGATCAAGGCTGTGGTAGCCATGAGCATGACACTGCACTCCAGCCTGGGTGACAGTGAGACTCCTACCAAAAAAAAAAAATTTGTTGATATGTTTTAGCAATGTGGGTATTGATCACAATCTGCTTTTCCCCCAGTCCTTTCCTACAAAGACTCATGAGGGTGGCAGAGCACGCCAGGTCAAGTAGAACTCTCTCCAGTCTCTAAATGAATAAAATCCCAATTAATGTGGGACTCAAACTTTACAATAATTAGGGGAATCCTTTCTATAAGAAGTTTCTTTCAGACTTGGTTCTCTTCTCTAATGCTGCAATTTCAAATGACAGTGAAACACTCTAAAGACAGACACCACCAACAGGGTGGTCATTCTCCTCCTCCATCTGGGCCTGACTTCTCCTCTCATTTGTTAATAATGGAGAACTTGCTTTATAATCCCAGACAGGTAATGACAATTAGTCTAATTCAATCATGGATATTTCACTCTCTTTGCCAATAATCAGTATAAGAATAGGCACATGACAAAAATGCTGATCAACAAGATGTAGAATAAAATCTGCTCAAAGTCTTCTGGGAAAGGTTTTATTCATTATTTTTTTTAAAAAGAGGTTTCTATGTTTTTCTACCCCTTGATGAGGTTGTGCGTAGACAGGTGTCTAAGGGTGAGATATTTGAAGATGGGCTGCCATTTTGTGACCATGAAAAGGCAAGCAGGAGAATGATGATGGATGTGGTGCAGACAGCAGAGTGAAAACATTGAAAGGAACCAGATCCTTAATGATGATCTCATACTGCAGAACCAACCAATTCTGTAACCAATTGTCTTTGAGTTCATTGCTATTTGCAACCAAAAGCACTTTATAATACCCTCAATAAATTTTATATTAGACGATCCCAACCTTTTGCTCTTATCAAAGGGTTCGTTGGAAGACCTTTGGTTGCCTTCTGGCTAGAATGAATACCCACAGGCAGCATGAATAAGAACAAATAACAAAATGCCTTTGTCCTAGAATCAGAACTCAACTTATCCTACTTGTTTCATCAATTCAGCTTCCTGACCTCTTGAGTCATGAGCAAAGTCTGCCTCTTTGCTCTGTCTACAGACCTCACTGAAGGTGGCAACTCTGCATTCTTCTTGCCCTTTCCTGTTAAGTTCCCACCTAATCCCTAACTGCTGCTATGTGGTCTCATTCTACTACCATCCAAGTACCAGTATAATATGTTTTCACTTTTGAGCTTGACTCATATCTTTTCATCCTCAGTTTTTACCCTTAGAACCCTTCAAATATCTAGAGATTAGCAAACCTCCAGTACCCCATACCTGGCTGAACTGAAAGTTTTTCCTCAACTTGGACATTACACCGTTGTTAGAATGTGAATCTTAAGACTGGCTTGTTTTAGGTTCTCATGTCATTATCCATTTAAAACTGTCAATCAACTCCTTATTCTCTCATACCACCTCAGTCTGACATGGCTTCTTGATTTATATTAGGGTGCCTCAAATCTTCCTCTTTCCTGATAACATCTTAAAATCAACATTAAATAATGTTTTCCTGTTTTTAAAGGCCTTATTTTAAAATTATCTGCACCTGTTTTTATAGATTTCTATATATTTCTTCTTTACTTTGTCTATAAATATATGTATGTAGCTACATATGTATATATACAGATAGATATAACTTTCTATCTATATACAGTCAGCCTTCCATATCCACAGATTTTATATCCATTAATTCAACCAACTGAGGATAGAAAATATTCAAGAAAACAAAAACAATAACAATAACAACACAATTATAAAAAATAATGTAAATAAAAACAACAAAGTACAGCAGCTATTTATATAGCATTTACTTTGTATTTGGTATTATGAGTAATCTAGAGATGATTTTTAAAATATAGGAGGGTGTGTGTAGGCTTTATTTACATAGGGGACCTGAGTATCCATGGATTTAACATCCACAGGTGTCCTAAAATCAATATCTCATGAATACCAAAGGACTAAAGGCCTATCTATCATTCTGTCTATCTATCTATCTATCTATCTATCTATCATCTATCTATCTAGTTAAAAGTTGTACTGAGCCAAAAATAACTATCATTTGTTTTCCTAATGACCTTACTCTATCATCCCTTATTTCTAGTGTAAACTAGCTTTTCAACATTTTTGTTGTTTAAATTTTTTCGTGCCATTTGTTTTTTTAACCTAAGTTTTTTACCACTTCCATGGCACCACTGCTCTCCCTAGCACTATTATTAGAAAAAGATCTTCCACTGTTGCTATTTCATGTAGCATGTACATGCATGTATATGTATGTGTACATTAACCTGCATAAATTAGGGGAATAAGATTTTGAGGAAGAGAATGAGGAGAGAAAAAGGTTTTGTTCTTTACACTATTCATATCAACCACCAATCTCTTGTCTTTGAAAGTCTATACAATGCAGCTAAATTCATCTCTTTTTAGCATTTGTGTTTTATTTATGTCCAGAACCCCCTGACACTCCCATACATGCTTCAAGGGTTTGGCAACAAGTTCATAGTTCACACATGATGCTGAGAGTCTAACTTACTTGGATAGGCATGGGAGCCATCTAGGGGTTTTAAACTTGAGTGTGCCAGTGCCACATTTGTCTTTTAAATTAGTAACTCACATTTGTCTTTTAAGTTTAAAAAGGATTTGTGGGAAACACATCTGGAGTCCAGGAGGCCCTTTGAAAGACTGCATCAGTAATGCAGAAAATATTTGATAGGGGTTTAAATTAAGGCAATTGTACATATCAGAAATTGAAAGACAGGACAGATTTTTAAAATTCTTAGATAGTAAAATCACTGAGTGCTAGTAATTGATTAAAAGCAGAGAGTGAGAAGGCCTAATTAGAAACATTTCCCAGGCTTCTAACTTGAGTGAATGAGTGGGCAATAATGCCCCAATGAAAAATGATAATAGCAATACTGAAACAGCAACAATAGCTACGACTAATATAACACACACTAAACATTCTTCTACATAATTTTCACAATTTCTTTTTCACCTTATCTTCACAATACCCCCCAAAAGGCTGAATTCTATTACTTTCATTTTAGAAGAAAAATTAGTGGAATAAAAATATTAACTGTTTTATTTACATAAGGTCACACAGAGGGGAAATAGTGGTCCTAGAATTTATACTCAAGCACTCTAACTTCAGAACCTCTACTTGGACTTTTGCTAGGCAGAGTTTACAAGGATATAGAAATGAAAGAAGTGACTTGAAGATAAGTTCTATTTGACAGATGTTGGACTTTATGTACCTGTGTGAGATCTCAGAGATTTCCTTAAGCAAGGTGTTGGATAAAGGAGCTTAAAAGATGGTATAAGCATAAGTATTTGAGAATTATAAGTAAGGAAAAAATTAACAATATTGGAGTGGATGGTATCATCCAGAGAACTGTAGAGAGTGAGAAGTACAGTGGCCTGATGACAAAAACTTGAGAAACAACAACATTGAAGATATGGTTGCAATAAGAAAGCCTGTGAGTAAGAAAGAAGCAACAGCCAGGGATGGAGAAGCAGAACCAGAAGAATGTGGTGAGAAATTTTAAGAAGTTTGGGAGCCCATGCAACTGGTAGGTCTAGTAAGATAGGCACTGCAAAATCTCCATTCATTTCTCAATGTGAATAACAAACAAACAAACAAAAATTACCAAAAACATGGTAAGGGCAATGGTGTCAGAAGCCAGATGGAAAGATTTTTTTTTTTAAGTTTAGATGATGAGGGTGATTAGACATCAGTGAAAAGATGTAGAATCAAGATAGTTTATTTGTTTTTATTTATCATATGTTTATTTAGAGTACAGCAGATTAAATAGATCATTGCAAAATTGCCTATGTAGAAAGAGAATGGATAGAGACAATCTAGAAGGGTTATGGAGAAACCCCGCCCTTCACCCCAAGAACAGCAGAGGACCAAGAACCCATGAAAGAAGATAGGCTTTCACATGAACTTTACTCTATGTCCAGTCTCATTGTTAATTGCTTCATTCCAACAGCATAAGACATAGAAAATTAATACAAGAGGAATTTCTCTCCATCTTTCTAAGATTGGAACCTACCTATCTGACCTTGATTATTTTCCTGCCTTTGATACTTACTACGATCTTCTGCACTCCAAGCCCACCCTCTCCATTAAGACCTCCCTCTTAGTCTCTAAGAAACTCAAGAGATTCTACTTCCTTTCGTCAATTCTACTTTCCCCTTCAGTTTCCAACCATTTGGGTCCTTTTTTTTTTCTGCCAAGCTTTTAGGAATACTTGTTTACAAACAAAGGCAACGTTTCTTTCATGTTCACTCATTCTTCAAGTTTTCAGACCTCCTTAAACTAGTAAATCCTTCTCTCAAAAGTCATTGTTACTCTTTTTGTTTTCACGTCTGGTGAAAACAGTTCTCTATGTACTTTGCAATAATTGACTTCCATTTATTTCCAGCTTCTCCCGCTTCTAACTGTAAAACTTCCATTAGTCCTAGTAGTAATAATAACTAAAACTTCCTGAGTTCTTATTATGTCCTACAGACTCATCTAAAGACAGAAAAAATATTAAACATGTAATTTGCATGCTTATATATGAAGTAGGTGTTACTATCATCCCCACTTTGCAATCAAGGAAAATGAGATTCTGACTGGCTAATTAACTGACAAGGTTGCATAGGTAGTGAGTATGTACACAGGATTTGAACCTAGACAATCTGATTCAGATCTAATGCCCTTAACCCCTGATTAATGACACCTTGAAGCCGTTCTTATCAATACTATTTATAAGGTGATCATATATAATGATTCCTCAGGACTTTCTAAGTTGATACTGTTACTGTAGTATAGTTATTAAAACATTTCCCTTTATACTAAAAAAGACCCAAATTTGAGTGACAAATTACATAGCCATGCTAACTTTATAGACTTCTTTTTCTGTATTCATCCAGAAACTACCATTTTCAGAGTGCTTATTAACTGCGCTAGGCATATAATATCCATAATTACTAATTCTTATAACAATATGTTGAACTTGGCTTCCCTATTTCCATGTGAAAATTGAGGTTCAGGTAGAGGTTAATTGCCTTAATTAAGGCCACACATATACTAAGTGGCTGAAATTAGCAGGATAAAAACATAGATGTATCTGGCTCTGAAACCTCTTTATATTTTTCCCTTTGCATTCTACACATTTCAGCACCATTCTTTAGATGTCTACAGACACTACCTTTTCTTCTACCAGTGCTATAGTCAGTCATGTAGTTATTTATTCATCAGTAATGAGCGGTCTCTCCCAACAACATGGTCCATACCTCAATCATTTGTATATCCCCAGGGTTCAAGACATTGTTTGGTCTACATAAGATTCTTAGTAACTTCTTTGGTTGTTGTTTTTTGTTTGTTTGTTTTGTTATTAATTTTGTGATCTCACTATTGTTCACATTAAACTCAGGTGTTGAATTTAACTCCCATGTTTTTCTGGCTTTCTTAGAGGCAGGCTTCTCAAATATTCATTCCACATACTACTCCATCCTCTGATATAGTCAGACACAGTCTGCTGAACACAATTTCCACCCGATGATTAGAAAATGCAGTCCAATCAAAAGCACATCTGCCCCAACATCCTCTGTTATAATTTGTTAGCACTGGGTGCCACCTCTTGCATTCTGAAAGCACCAACCCTTTCTTGTTACCCAAGCTGCAGAGACACTGATGTTTCCTCCCTCAAAAAAAATGCATTTCACTTTTCGTGCCCACATGTTGGGAGTGAATTAAAAACAACATTATTTGATCCATCTGCCTGACGTTCAGGATTATATGGTTTTAAGCTAGTGTCCTGGTTCTCAATGCTGGCAGCACAATTAAATCATCCGGGGAGTTTTTTAAAAATACTGATTCCTAAACTCTACCTTGGACCAATTACATCAGAATCTCTGGGCCACCATGTTTTATTAAACTCTCCCTCAGTGATTCCAATGTACAGCCAGGTTGAGAGATACTGAGCTAAATGAAACTGTCTTGTTCTTTTTAAAACTTCTGAAAAGATTCTAAAAGAATCTCCAGATAAGAGACTCTCAAAATAAGATGAAAAACCATCCTATTATTATGGTCCAAATTTGTGAATTTTATTTTCGGTATTTACACAATCTGTGCTTCTACAAAAATGCAGTATCACATTCATCCTTGCTCTATGAGAAACCCAAGTTCATGCATCTTCATTGCTGCATTTGGTAAGGACTGTACACCTTTCCCTCATGCCAGACCATCAAACCATCACTCAGCAAAATATGCACTGACTTTCTTTGTTCTGACTACAAAACTGCAGACCTGTGCACCACTGCTACTTCCCAGCATCAAGAGCTTTCCTGTGGTTAAAAACATTTATTCTATTCAGTTCTGTTTAAACTCAATATATTTCATGCTTTGAGTTCTTCCTCATCCAAACCCAACTCCAAATCCCCCAGTGCAGATAAACTCACACTGGGTGATAGAGTAATCTCCTAATATTAATTCCCAACAGCTCAGTAACTGATAGTCCATTAAAACATCTGTAGGTATTTGTACTCTCCAATGTAGATGCCTATAAACCAAAATACAATGGTGTTTTATGATATTTTCAAGTCTAGAAGAGTTGAACTGAGAGATCTGTCCATTTGAGTAGAACTTTTGGGGGTTACTAAGGGTATATCACCCACATAATGGGAAGGTCAGCCTTTCCTTCCAGTTTTATTGCCATCTACTCTCACCTCTTCATAATTTACTCTACTCTAATTTCATAGATTAAAAAAACTACACAACACTCCAAATTTTCTGCACAATTGTTTCTATGGTAAAGAAAGCTGGTTATTTAGAATGTTTTGTAATTTAATTCATTGTAAATTAGACACTGTCTCTGAACACCAAAGTCTGTAACACCTCTATGATTTCTTTCAGACTTACATATGTATATACAAAAACTAACCCAAGGGTGACAGTGATAAGCTGAGAAATTAAAAGGCAACCCACATAATTAGAGGGTTCCTTGGGTTCTCCCTAGAAGGACAAAGAAGAGCTTATAGATGGGGCAAAGCTAGTTTTCCACTCTCTCCTTTCTCGCTGTGACTCAGCAAGCTTCTTACTCTCCTCTGACCCCTTTCCTCTTTGATGCATTTAGAAATACCAGTATAAGCCTTGACACATTCTTGTTAAAACGAAATGAGGCAACATGTAAAAGTGACACGTAGGAGATTATATAGAAGTTGGTTTCCTTTCTTCCTTCTAACTCCAAACCCAAGAATAAGGAGTATGCATGGAAAAGATACAGTCATTCTCATTTAAAGCCATCATCAAAATAGAACTGTGAGGTATAATAGCTATTGTTTCTGTAGATGGAGTTTGAAAACAGGGATATGCCTCTTTTGCTCTGTTTAGCACATTTTTCTAGCATCATTTGGAGCAGAAAGGTATACAGGACACTATAGAAAAATTAACCACCTTCAATATGGATTTCTGGAATAACTACTTGAGAAGAACCAGGAGAAAAGCTGCTGCTGAGTAAAAAAGTGGGCTTAAGTCTTCTCTTTGTTAATAGGCTGAAGCATCCTGGCTGGGAGCACCAGTCTATTACACAGCCTGAACTCAGCAGGCTGCTTTGATTGATAACCCCTCATTTTGTTTTCTACACCCTCATTCAAGCTCCAGAGTGTCCCTCTTAGGTGAAAGTCTACCTTAATGATGACCTTTGCTGCGGTGTCTCCAAATGACTTAAGTGACATAAATGCTATTGGCAAAGGAACCTGGTCTGCCATGACCCAGTAATCCCATTTATGCCATGCAAAGCTAGGCTCACTGGCTCCATAAAAAGAGACTCACATTTGGGCAGAATTATAAAAATCATCATCACGTTCCTCCGAGGGCTTCATCCTAATTATGCATGCCTTTTAGGACCATCATTCGGTTCACCTTCTAGAGCATGCTCAGCTGGGCATGATAATTATGTCTGTGTTCTAAAAATGGAACAGGAGGAAGTATTAAAGATCCATATTTCATATTAATACCCAATTACATCTGGGATTATTTTTTTCTTTAGTTTAAAAAGACCTGGTGATGAAGGTTAATGATTTAATTAAGTCCACAGCCTACCCCTGCAGCAGCCCCACTCTCACCACCAGAGAACATGGAGGCTGATGCAGCTAGCAGCAGACCCCAGAAGGAAGGCAGCTGTAGAATAGCAGCTTACACTTTTTCACTGCTGACAGCTTTATTATTGTATCTTGAAATAATGTCGTTGGCTCAGAAAGTTGCAGGGGAACATTTTTTCTGATTGATTAGACTCAATACACCTGTGGACTGTATAAGTGGTCCAAAAGGAAATCAAACTCTTCTTTTTGACAGGAACAAAGGTTTCAGTCTGTAAATTGCTGTGCTTTTAATCTAACAGTTGAGGGTTCAAGGCCATTTTGTAGCAAATTCTGTATTCAGGGATTACAAAACTGGCTTAGACATTGGCTCTTTTTTCTACCCAATGCCCAGTCCACATCTAATGAGCAAATGGTAGAAATTAACTTGAATACAAATCTAGTTTACCTGCTGGAAAATCATCAGCCAGTTCATGCAATCATTTATTTCATGCATTTCATTTATTCACTCATTCTTCCAATGTTTGCTTGTGTTCTTTTCATTATTAAGTACAGGTACTTGGGATACATTCATTAAAATAGACATATATTGCTATTTTTATAGAGTTTACATTAAAAAAAGCATAAATGCAAATTGCACTCTTTGTAAGAAGATGATAGAAGTTAAGAATTAAAGGAAAACTAGAGCAGGTAAAAGGATGGGGAATGGGCATGTAGGTTGCAACTATAGAACACGAGGGTAGGTTAGACATTATTGAAAAGGTATCCTTTGAGCAGTGACGCACGAGTTGATAGATTTGCCAGCAGATATCTGAAGAGGAGTGGTCTAGGCAAAAGGAAAAGACATTGTAAAGGTTCTACAGCCACAACCCAAGAAATGAAAAGAAGATTGGCCATGTGGCTGGAGCAGGGTGAGCTAGGAGGAAGAGACAAGGTCTGAGACACAAAACAGCCAGATCATGTGAGGCCTCAGAGCCATTGTGAGAACATTGATGTTTACTTGGAGTTAAAAGGGAATCGTTTCAGATTTTGAGCAGAGGAGTTATTTCAGTTTTGAAAAAAATCTCTCTGACTACCTTGGATAGACTGGAGGGTACACAGAAGAGAACAGAAGCAGGCTAGGAATTTAACATATCTTATTTAGCCTAGGACATAGTAGGTTGTTATTGAGTACCCTTCCATTTCTTTACTGATGCAGTGATGCTATGATGTCTATTAACATTCATCACAATGATCACTCTTCAGGTAGCATTATGAGTCAGTGTCATCCTCAGACTCTCTTTTCCTGATTATTTCAAAATCTGTTCATTCTGGTCAACTACATCCACCTTAATCAGTGCACCTGAGTCCCACAAATTTCATATCTCTGAGATTCTTTGTGGAGTCCCACAGAACCCTGAATCCAGCTTCTTGCCTGTCAGCCATGGTTATAGACAAACTTTGCCCGTTGTGATCTCCCACTCTCCCACCTCCATACTGGCCAAACAAGATGAGGCTTCTTACCCTTAAGCAACCTGGATTTGCAGTTTCTTCATCCAGGTGATCTCTTTCAGCTTCCTTTATCATGTTCATAGCTGTGCTTTTTACCATCTATTCAGATGTTATTAGCTAGTAAGAATTCATTAATCCATTTTTCTCTTCTCAATTCAGACCCTAAATCCAGACTAAATGGTAACTGTTAACTTGAGTGCTTTCTAGACCATATGACTATGTAGACTAGCTATAGTGTTCAGTATTAATTATGAATTGTATCTGCATTATAAAATGATCCTTTTAAAACTAAGTATGCTCTGTATTATTTTCTTTATTAATGTGATTGAAAAGTCCAAATAATTACAATTATAACTGAGTTTTCCATCTTTGCCCGATCTCATAGAATTCCCAAGGTTTGCTTAATTTACTGTTGATTCAGAGTTATACAAATTGTAGTGATTATTATACAATCAGTGGGTTAAAATTTATGACAAAATTCTCTAACTAATCTCACATTAACATCATTAATGGCCAAAATCAGCATTTACTAAAACAGAACTTTAAAAGATTAGTGGTAGCATATTTTTTAAAAATGAGGATAAGATATTATTTAGAAATTCTGGGAGGTTGTCATATAATAACCTTTATAATTTTAAACAATTATTTAGATATCAAATCCAGAGGCATGACTATAGCTCCAGATATCCCAGATGACAGAATCTCATGTATTCTTTCACCATGGGATAAAATTTTTATAAAGAATACGCTTTGAATTGATTTTCTTAAATAACACTGACCCTGATTTTGAGTTATATGCAACATACATTAGCAAGTTTCATAAACACTTAGCAGCATTTTGTCTCACTCAATCTTAAACTATTGTTGATATTCTTTGAAAATAAGATTTTTTTCTAGTGAACCAGTCTGAGCTATGAACTTGCCCTAAAAATTTTGAAATTTCATTTAATAATAAGAATTTTATAATAATACAGGTTAATATATATAATAAATATAAAACAGGTTATAAAAATTATAAGAATATATAATCAGTGGATTATAATTTATGACAAGTTCTCTAATCTCACACTGGCATTACTAATTACTAATGGTCAAAGTCAGTTTGCTGAAACAGAGCTTTGAAAGTCTTATGTATCTGAGTCATGTGATTAGATGCCAATGTTCCTATCAGATGATAAAATCTATGAGGACTAGAATTGGTCTTCAATTGTTTTGTTTTGTTTTGCTTTCCATAACAGAAATCAGTTACAAGGGGGAGATATGGTACAAATTTTATCCTCTCTTATTTTTCACCTTAACTCATCTCAGGGCTGAGAGGGGACAATGGTCAGTTCTTAGCATCTGTGTGGGAGCTGCTTGTTTTCCCCACTGTGGTGTTCTCCAGAGAGCTGCCATTTAGCAAATGGGAAAGCATTATTAAAACCTTGCCCTCACTTGTTGCATTAATCTGCATTTTCTTTGAGTCTCTTTCTTCCCCACCTATGTGATTCCAGAAGAGTTAGTTCATTCACTTTCATGTGAATGTTAATCTGTAAACTTTTTTTAAAAAATCAATAAAGTGCATCAATATTTATAATAGGCTATTAGTAAAACTATACTCCATCCCAAATAGTCTTCCTATCCCATCAAGTAAATTCATACGGTAATTTCTTTCAGTGTTAATCTTCAGTCCATTTGTCTTGTCACTTGATTGAGTTTTCTTCAGCATAGCCTGAGAGTAGAAGGAAAAAATGTATTCCATTCCCAAAGTAGGAATTCAGACAGGTAAAATCTATTTCCCAGGTCAGATTTCGGACATCATTTCCAAATGAATAGTAAAATAAAATAATAAAAAAACTGTATTCTTCTGGCTCACAGGAATGTTTGGGGAGAACCATGGATATTGGATGAATGTAGGAAAAATTTCAGGTGGAGTTTGCATAATTGTTAAAACAGAGCTGTGTAAGATTCTGACTTATAAAGTAGAAATATATATTTTGGCCCATCTAGGAGAAATGTTTCCAGAAGAAAATGCTTGATATAACAAAAGAAGAGCAATGCTATCCATATGACTGTGATGTGACCTTTATTGAGGGGATAAAAGGCTCCAAATTATGATTACAGATGAATTACTCCATAGCCTGGGATTTTTAAGAGGAGTCTTATTTCTGAATTTAAGAGGAGTCTTATTTCTGACCCAGTGGGACCAAAGAAACCTGTTTCTATTATTGGGAAAAAAATGACTCTCAAAATGAAAAACAATCTGTAGCTTCAAAGGGGAAGGGCTGACAGCAAAATATTTCAATTAATTATAGAAATACAGGTTGTTCATTGGTGGGTACTTTCTGCAGGCATATTTCAAAACATCTGTGCTTGTTTCCACGGAGATGGAAGCTGGTTTATTTTGTTGTTAATATACCACATGCGCGTGAAAGAAATTAGAGGAAGTGACCTGATGGAAAACTAAATATAGACATTGCCAGACAGTCTGAGAGAAGTTATGACCTCCCAGACCAGGCAGAGGATGGTTCCATTGCTTGGTGGACTGTCCCGAGTTAAATAAACACTTGTTATTTTTAGAACACTGACACCTTCTTTAAAATGATACCAAAGGATATTAGTTGTGATGCCTACTGGATGGGGTGCTCAGGTTTGAAGAGTTTCAAAAAATATGCTCATCCACATCAAATTAAGAAATAATAATGATTTTCCTAAGGAAGCCAGTTCAGACTCTAAATACCTTCTCTGAAAATCTCAAATGTTTAAGGGTTGGTTTTCTTGTATGGGCTTTCCACTGTTTTTCTCAAGGTCACGTCCTCTGTTATTTTTCTTTTATTTCCTCTAAAGCAGAGGGATATTTATATACTTTGGGATATGTTTTTATTTTATTTTATTTTTTTGCCACTTAAATTCTATCTGGGTGAAAAAGACAAATAAGAACGAGTTTTAGTATTCTGAACTACTTTTTGGTTTGTTTTTGTTTCCTCTTCTCTCCTCCTGCCACAATCTCTCTTTTCACTCACTATGACTATTTAAATTTGGTAGTTCTATTTTTAAATTTTAATGAAACCTCTATTCTGTTTTTCATGAGGGCCAATTTGCATTCCCATCATCAGTGTACAAGGGTTCCCATTTCTCCACACCCTTGCCAGCATTTGTATTCTTTCGACTTTTTGATACCTTCCTAATAGGCATGAAATCATATCTCATTGTGGTTTTGTTTATATTTTCCTAATAATTGGTGGTACTGATCATCTTTTCATATATCTGCTGCTACTTGTTTGTCTTCTTTGGAAAATATCTATCAGGTCCTTTGACCATTTTAAAATTGGGTTATTTGGTGTTTTTTGTTGTTGTTGTTGATTTTTGTTTGTTTTTGCTATTGAGTTATTTGAGTTTTTAATATATTTTGGGTGTTAGCACCTTGCTGGATATAAGGCTTATATAAATATTTTCTCCATTGTATAAGCTGCCTTTTTATTTTCTTGATTGCTTCCTTTGCTTTGCAGAAGTTTAGTTTGACATGGTACCAGTTGTTGATTTTTGCTTTTGTTACTTGTGTTTTTGAGATCATTCTAAAAAATTATTGCCAAGACCAATGTCAAGCAGCTTTTTCTTTATGTTTTCTTGTAAGAGTTTTGCAGTTTCAGGTTTTATATGTAATTTTTAAAATCCATTTTGCATTCATTTTTGTGTATAGTGTAAGAGAAGGATTTGATTTCAAATTGCATGTAAATATACAGTTTTTTCAACATCATTTTAAGAGTCTATTCTTTCCCCATTGCATATTCTTGGAGTCTTGTCAAAAATTAGTTGACTGTATATGAATGGGTTTATTTCTGTGCTATTTAGTTCCATTGGTCTATGTCAATTCAATCCAGATCTTTTATCATCACTGCATTAAGAGTTTAAAGTGATGAAAATCAAGTTCTATCTTTTGGCATGTTTATTTAAATTTTCATTTATTTCACTACTTCATAATTTCATTGTCAGGGTAGCAAACCTACATCCCCATTTATACCATTTGTACTCTATTTATACCATTAGCCCATACTAATATACCATTCCAAGCAGAACAAATTATTAGTTCTAAAATTTTTCATGAGATAAACAGGTATCTGGTAAGCACTTTTTCATGAGATAAACAGGTATCTGCTAAGCACTTTTGAGTTTTTTATACCTAATTTGTAACAGAATGATGGCACCAAATTAATTTCAGGAACTGTTCTTGAAATGCCAATATTTATAAAGATTTAGAAATTTGATACTGTGCTAGTTACAGAAACAAATGGAAGCTTCTGAACAATAGAATTCATCTCAAAGTAGCATTTATTATAAAGCAATATCTGAACTATGAATGGCTTTATAGTTATCGTCAAATTGTTTTCTTTTCAAACACTTAGGCAGTTAAAAGGGGAAAAAAGTGTGTGTGTGTTGGGGTGGGGGAGAGAGAGAAAAAGAAAGAGAGACTAACATCTTAGTCATGCTGAACTGCTAAATAAATCTTGGAGAAGATATTCCTGAAGGATCATGATGGCACAATTCCATAAATAGAGCAGAAAGCTGAGTATCAGGAAATTTGGTTGTGTCCTAGTTTGTCCTTTCAATGGATTTAAAATAATTACTTTTTATCAATAACAATGTTACCTTCCAAATACATATTACCTAAACTAAAAGAAAAAAACAAGCATAGAAAAATGACATATGAGGGAGACCCCCCAAAATGGGATTTATTTATAAAAATTTTGTATTTATTCTCACATATTTATACTTTAGTCACCTTCAAAGTACTCTTCGTTTGATGCAATATGCCTATTGAGACGCTTTTTCTACTGCTCAAAACAGTTTTTGAACTCATCAATTTTGATGCTTTTTAGTGCTTCTGCCATTTTTTGTTTCACTTATTCCGCATTGGTTAAACATTTCCCTTTGAGAACTTTTTTCATCAGGAAACAAAGAATAAAATACTCACTCTGGGAAAGATTGGGTGAATAGGGAGAATTGGACATGGGGGTCATATCATTTTTAGTTTAAAACTGCTGAACACTCAGTGAGATGTGGGCAGTTGTGCTCATAATCCACCCATCATGAAATGGGCAAATGCACTGAAAGAATCTACAAAAAAATTCCCAAGAAAATTCCATAAAGCCGAATGCAGCCTCTCACAACAATGCTAGCCAGTGCACTGATGCTGATGGGTTCCTAGAACACTTACCTCGTGGGGGAAACCTGTACTACAAAGACTCACCCTCCAAAAAATAATTCTGGGATTTTTTTGGGTCCCCTCTTCTGTTTAGCTTTTAAAATAAGCCAGGGCTGATTATAGCACTTAATATGAATGGAAATTTTCTTTTTTTTTTCAGAGAAGTGAAATAACTTTATTTTTTTTTTTAGCTTTCAAATTTTTTTATTTTAAAATTGTGGAGTACAATTCAGGGTTAGGTATACAAATATTCATTGTGCAGATACCCTTGTTGATGAGATGTGCTCCCCCCTTCCCCAGGCAGATTTTGACCACTGTCAATTCCACCTCTCCATCCCCCCTTTCCCCCGCAGTTTCCTGTTACTGTCGATCTTTTTCCTTTCTTTTTTTTAATTATAAAGATGTGGGGTACAATTCAGGGTTAGGTATACAAACATTGATTATGCAGATACCCTTGTTGATAAGGTATGCCCCTCCCTCCCCTAGCAGTTTCCCTCAACTGCCAATCCCACCCCGCCCCCGACAATTTCCCATTAATGCCAAACACTTTCTTATAGTATTATAATTGCTCAAGGTCCACTTATGAGTGAGAACATATGGTACTCTGTTCTTTGTTTCTGTGTTAATCACTGAGTATCAATCCTTTTCTTATAATATTATGGTAGGTGTTCAGAGTCCACTTATAAGTGAGAACATGTGATACTCAGTTCTTTATTTCTGTGAAAGATCACTCAGTATTATAGACTCTAATTCCATCCAGGTTGCTGTGAAGTTCATTATTTTGTTCTTCTTTATGGCTGCATAATATTCCATTGTGTATATGTACCCCATTTTTTTTTATCCAGTCCTCTTTTGATGGGCAGCAGGGTTTGTTTCATGTTCTTGCCATTGTGAACGATGCTGTGATAAACATATGTGTGCAAATATCTTTTTTATACAATGATCTGAGTTCTTCCAGGTATATTCCCAGTAGGGGGATAGCAGAGTCATATGGATGTTTGATCTTTAGAACTTTTAAGAATTGCCACAGTGATTTCCACAGAGGCTGTACTAGTTTACACTCCCACAACAGTGTCGAAGTGTTCCCTTTTCACTACATCTTCTCCAGCATCTGTTATTTTTTGAGTTATTGATGATGGTCATTCGACTGGAGTTAAGTGGCATCTCAGTGTAGATTTAATTTGCATTTATTTGATAACTAGTGAGGCTGAACATTTTTTCATGTATCTGTTGGCTGCTCATATGTCTTCTTTTGAGAACTGTCTATTCATATCTTTTGCCCACTTTGGAATGGGGCTGTTTGTTTTTTTCTTTTCAGTACGTTTGAGTTCCTTGCAGATCCTAGATGTTAGGCTTTTGTCAGACATGGAGTTGGCAAATATTTTTCCCAGTTTCTGAGCTGTCTCCTTGCTCTCATGATGGTTTCTTTGGCTTTGCAGAAGCTTGTCAGTTTGATGAGGTCCCACTAGTCTATCTTATCTCTTATGACCTGGGCATTTTGGGTTTTGATTGGGAATTGGTTGCCAGCTCCAACTTCCATAAAGCTGTCTCCTGCATTTTCTAAGGTTCTTATAGTTTGAGGTTTTACATTTAGGTCTCTGATCCATGTACAGTTGATTTTTGTGTGTGGAGAGAGGTAGGGGTCCTGTTTCAATCTTTTGCATGTGGTCAGCCAGATTTCCCAGCACCATTTACTGAATAGGTTCTCCTCTCCCCAGTGGTTGGTGGTAGAGGCTTTGTCAAAAATGAGTTGGTTGAGAAATTGAGGTTTTTCTTTTGGAATCTCAATGCTATTCCATTGGTCTATATGCCTATTCTTGTACCACTACCAGGCTGTTTTGATTATTGTAGCTTTATAATAAAGTTTAAAGTCGGGGGATGTGATACCTCCAGCTTTGCTTTTTTGTTTTGTTTTGTTTTTGTTTTTTGCTGAGGATTGTTTTGGCTATTCTTGGTCATTTATGTTTCCATATGAATTCCTGTATTGTTGTTTCTAAGTCTGAGAAGAATGTTGCTGGTAATTTGTTGGGTATTGTGTTATATCTGTAGATTGCCTTAGGTAGAATGGACATCTTAACAATGTTGAGTCTTCCAATCCATGAGCATGGATTTTCCATTTGTTTGTGTCATCTTTGATTTCTTTGAGCAGTGTTGTGTAGTTTTCATTGTAAAGGTCTTTCACATCTCTGGTTAGCAAGTTGTCATGGTATTTCATTCTTTTGTGGCTGTTGGTGAATGGAATTGTGCTTTGTATTTTGGATTTCTGTTTGTTTATTATTGGTGTATAGAAGTGTGATTGTCTTTTGCACATTTATTTTATACCCTGAGACTTTTCCAAAGTCCTTTACCAGTGCAAGGAGTTTTTTTGACAGATTCTCTTGGGTTTTCAAGGTATAGAATCATGTCGTCTGCAAAGAGAGATGACTAGACTTCCTCTTTTCCTATTTGGATACCCCTGATCTCCTCCTCTTCTCTGATTGCTCTAGCTAGGACTTCCAAAATTATGTTGAACAGGAGGGGTGAGAGTGGGCATCCTTGTCTTGATTCAGTTTTCAGGCAAAATGGTTTCAGTTTCTATCTGTTCAGCAGTATGCTGGCTGTGGGTTTCTCGAAGATGACTCTTACTATTTTGAGGTATGTTCCATCTATGCCAGATGTTCAAGGATTTTATCAGGAAGGAGTGCTGGATTTTATCAAAAGCTTTTTCTGCATCTAATGATATAATCATGTGGTTTTTGTTTTTACGTCTGTTGATGTATCTAATTATGTTTATGATCTTACAAATGTTGAATCAGTTTTGCATCCCAGGGATGAAGCCTATTTGGTCGTGGTGGATGATTTTTGAGATGTGTTGTTGAATCCGGTTTGCTAGGATCTTGTTGAGAATTTTAGCATCTATGTTCATCAAGGATATTGGCCTGTAGTTTTCTTTCTTTGTTGGGTCTTTACCTGGCTTGTGTATCAATGTGCTATTAACTTCATAAAATGATTTAAGGAGAGTTCCATCTTTCTCAATTGCCTAGAATACTTTCAGTAGGATTGGTATCAGTTCCTCCTTGTATGTGTTGTAGAATTCTGCTGGAAAGCCATCTGGTCCAGGGCTTTTTTTTTGGTAGATAGTTTTCTTATGATAGGTCAATTTCCTGAATTGTTATTGGTCTATTTAGGGTCTCGAGTTCTTCTTGTTTCAACCTAGGGAGGTTGTGTGATGTCAGATAGTTTTCATTTTCTTTAGGTTTTCAAGTTTGTTTCCATACAAGCGTACATAGTAGTCTCTGATAATCTTTTGTATTTCTTGGGGTCAGATGTGACTTCATCTTTTATGTTTCTGATTGTGTTTATTTGGGCTTTTTCTCTCTTTTTCTTGGTCAGTCTAGCTAGGGGATCATCAATCTTGTTTATCTTTTCAAAGAACCAGCTTTTTGTTTCATTGATATTTTGTATTATCATTTTGTCTTCTTTGTCCCGGATTTGGGCTTTTATTTTGGTGATCTGGATTCTTCTGCTGAAGTTTGGGTTTTGATGGTCTTGCTTTTCCAGCTTCCTTAGGTGACTTGGTAAGCTATTAACTTGTGATCTTTCCATTTTCTTCATGTGCATTTGTATGAATTCCCCTCTTACTAATGCTTTCATGGCATCCCAGAGATTTTGGTAAGATATTTCTTCATTTTCATTTGTTTCCAGATAATTTTTAATCTCTGTTTTGATTTCCATGTTGACCCAGGAGTTGCTTAGCATCATGCTATTTAGATTCCATGTCTTTGCGGGTTTGGGGGG
>CAUYQG010092926.1:0-20132 GCA_963574415.1 Tarsius wallacei
AGAAGTAAAAGCTACCCTCCCCCCATCTCTGAACAACAGAATGAAAGAAGATGTTAAGGCGGGGGGAAGCTACACAAATGAAGAAAACCCAAAAGAAGATATATGAGCAGCCAACAGATACGTGAAAAAATGATCAACCTCACTAGTCATCAAAGAAATGCAAATTAAAACCACACTGAGATAACACCTAACTCCAGTCAGGATGGCCATCATCAATAACTCAAAAAACAATAGACGCTGGAGAGGATGCAGGGAAAAGGAAACACTTCTACACTGTTGGTGGGAGTGTAAACTAATACAACCTCTGTGGAAAACAGCTTGATGATTCCTAAAAGATCTAAAAATCGACCTTCCATATGACCCCACAATCCTCCTACTGGGAATATACCCGGAGGAACTCAAATCACTCATAAAAAAGATACCTGCATGCGTATGTTTATTGCAGCATTGTTTTCAATAGCAAAAACATGTCATTCTTTTTTTCTTCTTTTCTGTGTTTAATACTTTCTTAAGTGTTTCTTGTAGCGGTGGTCTGGAGGCAGCGTAAGCTCTTAGGGATTGAATATCTGGGAAGGATTTTAATTCTCTATCACTGATGAAGCTTAGCTTACCTGGTAGGTAATTCTTGATTGAAATTGCTTATCTTTGAGAACTTTGAAGATTGGGCTCCAACCTCTCCTAGGCTGAAGTGTTTCTGTAGATAAGTCTGCTGCTATTCTAATTTGTCTTCCCTAGTAGGTAGTCTGACCCTTTTCTTTTGCTGCCTTTAGGATTTTTACTTTTATAACTACTTTGTGTAGGCGAATTACTATGTGTTTAGTAGTTGGTCTTCTCATTTGTTGTCTTGCAGGGGTTCTCTGAATCTATTGTGTTTGAATGGTCATGTCACTGATGAGATGAGGGACATTTTCTTGGATAATTTCATGGAATTTTTATTCCAGGGTGGTCTGTGTCTCTCTCTATTCTGCCTCAGGAATTCCAATTAATCTTAGGTTCAGCCTTTTGAAATAATTACTCATCTCTCAGAGGTTTTGCTCTTTCTTTTAAAGCTTCTTTCCTATGTTTTTAATAGTTTGAGTTAGTTCCATATTTTGGTCCTCAAGCTCTAAGATTCTTTCTTCTGCTTGGTGAATTCTGCTTTCCATGCCTATCAGTTTGTTATTTATTTCATTCACTGTATTCTTATTGCTGTTATCTCAGTTATCAACTCCTTCATTCTTTTCTCTTGTCTCTCCTCAATTCTATTTATTCTCTCTATTAATGTCTTGATATCTGAGTTTGTGGTTTGAGACCAGTCATTCTGGGGAGCTCTTCATTGTTTACACTGCGAAGTCTGTATTCTCAGTGGCTGAACTCCCAGGGGTCTGTGTGAGACCCATATTTTTCTTTTGGGTTTTCTTCATTTGTGTAGCTTCCCCCCGCCTTAACATCTTCTTTAATTCTGTTGTTCAGAGATGGGGGGAGGGTAGCTTTTACTTCTGTTTGCTCAATCTCCTATTCTTCCTTATGTGGATCCTCTGGCTTTGTTTGATTCTGACGCTGGACTGTGGGTGGGGGGCTGTACTTTTTTGCAGTTTTGAGATTTAATTGAGGGGGGAGCTGTGATTCAGAAATGATCTGTAGATCCCAGTATCCACTGACAGGTGTGTGGGCCTCCTGGAGCCCTCTTCTCACTGCCTTATAATCTGTCTATGCTGTAGGGGTAAAGGTTGACCCCTGAAAGCAAAATGGGGTAAAAAAAAAAAGAGGAAAATAATGTAAAAAGGAAGGAGGGGAATGAGAGGAAGGTAGAGAGAGAGAAGAAGAAGAGAAAAAACAGCCAGGCATACCAAGTAACAAATGAAAAGAGACATGAACAAAGACCGAAAAGATTTAAAAAAAAACAAACCCATACAGACAATCATACAAACACCAAAGTGACAAAAATCCCCCTATTGATGTACTCTCCCTCAAAAACACCCAGACACAAACAGGATGTCTAAAAAAAAAAAAAAAAAAGAAACAGCAATAAAGTAACAGAAACAAAGTACGAAAACATAATCAAAAACAAAAAGAAAGAGGGAAGAGAAAAAAATGAAAACAAAAAAACAAACAAAAGAAAACATGCAAAACCAACACAAAACACAAAACAACAACACTCACTCTGAGGCTGTTCCTGTAACTTCAAGTTCCTTTCAGCTCTGGTCTCCAGTCCCTTCCCTCTGCTCTCAGCACAGACTGATAGGGTTGCTCTCAGCATGGGTCAGATGCCCCATGGACTACTGTGGGAGGAGAGTAGATCAGATCTGGACTCACCTGGCTTGCTGCCGCTGTCGTCAAGTCTTCCACTTAGATCTGATGTGTTCATGCCTTTTCCAGCATGGGGGAGGGGTGTCTGTCTCTCTGAGTTTGATGAGATAACCTCTAGGTCCCAGGTGGGAGGATTGGTGGAGCTGGGTGGGGCAATGCAGGTCTCTGCTTGGTCCTGGGACAGGGAAAATGGCTCCAGTAGGTGTTTTCTCACCGGTGGTGGGGCTCCTCTCCAGTTCTTCCTGACCTGCTCTCTCTCTCTCTGGATCTGGGGCTCCTGCCACTCTGCTGTCACAGGTGATGGTGTGGGCCAGGTGCCAGGTGGTGATGAAGATCAGCTGTATTCCACAGACTTTTCTCAGGAGAGCCCCCAGAACAGTAGACGATCCTGCCCACCAGCAGTTCCAATCTCAGGGTGGTGGTGGGTTGCAGTCACCGCCAGAGGAGAGCCCCAGGTGCATAAACTCGAGTCTCCCCTCAGATGGACTTTCACTCGCCCACCGGCACACACCCATTCATGCAGAGAGCCTTTATGGGCACTTGCTTTTGCAGAGACTCTCACAGTCTGACCTGTTCTGTTGCCATCTTGCCGGAAATCCCTATGTAACCACTTTTTTAAAAAATATTTTTTCTTTTCTCTATTTACTTATTTATTTTTGAGACGGAGTCTCACTCTGTCACCCAGGCTCACCACAGCCTCAACCTCCTGGACTCAGATGATCCTTCTACCTCAGCCTCCCAGGTAGCTTTATTTCTTTAGGACTACAGGCATGTGCTGCCATGCCAGGCTAATTTTTAATTTTTCATAGAGACAAGACCTTGCTATGTTGCATAGGCTTGTCTCAAACTCTTGGGCTCAAGCAATCCTCCCACCTTGCCCTCCCAAAATGCTGAATTCTGGGCATGAGCCACTGTTCCTGGCCTATAGCCATTCTCTAACCATTGTTGGTGTTCTCTCTCACTCATGGTGCTTGTTTATTTTTGTTTTGTTTCAAGTGAAAACTACTAATTTTCCTTGAAATTTTGTAGGAGGGAAGGGAAGGGGAATATTTGGGACCCGTGATAAAGGTACATTTCTCAAAAGAGTATTCGTGCTTGTTTTTTGCCAGATTTCTGGTGACAGTACTGTTCTAATTCAGTCATTGTGTTCTTTACCTCCAGAATTTCTGTTTGGTTCTTTTTTATGGCTTCTATCTCTTTGCTGAACTTTTACATTTAGTCGTGTAGTGTTTTCCTGACTTCATTTCATTATCTCTCTGTATTCTCTTATAGCTCACTGAACTTCTTTGAGATGATTATTTTGGATTCTTTGTTGGGCAGTTTGTAAATCTCTATTTCTTTAGGGCTGGTTAGTGGTGTTTCATTTTTTTCCTTTGCTGGTGTCATGTTTCCCTGATTGTTTGTGATTTTGTAGCTAGCTATGCATTGGTGTCTACACATTTGAAGAAGTAGGCACTTATTCCAGTCTTTACAGACTGGCTTAGGCAAGGAAAGCCCTTCATCAATCAGTCCACTCAGAGATTCTGGGCAATCTATCTGGTCATGGTCTGTGGGCAGGATTGCCACTGGAATTCTTGGGCCAATGTCTGGATCAACAGGTGTATGGGCATAGCATCTGGATCTGTGGGGATGATCCTACAGCCTGGGCCAACTAGGGTGACCTTAGAACTTGGGGCTACATTTTCTGTCTACAGGGGCAGACCTAGAGCCTGAGTCTTTAAGGGCAGGCCTGGAGCCCTTATCTGTGTGAGCCAGTCTGATGCCTGGGTCTGTGGGGGCCAGCCTGGCACTGGGATGAGCCTGTGTCTTGGGTTCATGGAGGCCAGACTGGAGTCGGAGTCTGCAAACGTGTTCTTGAAGCCTCGGTCCAGGATAACTGTCTTGGTGCCGAGGTCTATTGGGGTGGGCTTGGATCCTGGGTCCACTGGATCCTGGGGCTGCAGGGACCAGCCAGGAGCCGGGGGCTGGTCTGGTGCGAGAACAGGCATGGAGCCTAGGTTTATTGGGGTTGGTATGGACTTAAGCCCATAGTTGCTGAACTGACGACTAGAGTGAAGGGGGCTGGCCTTGAGCCTGGGCCATAGGGACCAGCCCAGAGGCTGGGTCCATGGGTGCTGTCCTGGATCTGGGGTGGGCCTGGAGTCTGAGTCCATGGAAGCCAGCCTGGAGGCTGGGTCCATAATTGCTTGCCTGTTGCCTTAGGCCATGGGGGCAGACCTGATGCTGGTTCCACCCTGTGGTCTGGGTCTGTGAAGGCTGACCTGGCTCTGGGAAGCCTTGGTCCAGGGTGAGCAGGAATTAACTTGGTATTGGGGGCTACAGAGGTCAGCCTGGCATGGGGCAGGCCTAGATACTGGGTTCCTGGGAGTGGGCTTGGATCTTGAGACCATGGGGCTGACCTGTATCTGAGGTCTGCAGGAGCCAGCCTGGTGCTGGGGCAGCCTGCAGCCTAAGGCCACTGGAGCCTATGGAAGACCATACTAAATGCCTTGGGTTTTTAAAAAAATACGTAGTTAAGATTAACTCAGGCTGTATACTCACATTAGGTTTGGATTATAGTTATGATTCTCGGAGAAGTTTTGTTGTTGTTTTATGTTTTTGCTTGGTTTTGTTTTCCATTCTACTCAGCAAGTTTTGGGATTGGCTATATCCTTAGTGATTTTGTTGGCAGAGTGTTATTTCTGGTTTAACTTTACAGAGAGGATGTAGCCTTTTGATATGCTGGGTTCACGGGGTAAGGAGGAGACTCCTATTTAGTTCCCATTTTGGCCTTTTCTTCTACTTCTAATTCTGCTGTGTTATTGAAAACTAATGAGTAGGTTCACCAGGTTCAGAAAATGCCCTCAAACTGAGGAGGGAAGGGAAGGGAAATTTGGTACCTGTGATAAAAGTCCATTTCTCAAAAGAGTATTTGTGCAGTCCCAACCCAAGACCATTCTAATTCAGTCATTGTGTTCTTTAGCTCCAGAATTTCTGTTTGGTTCTTTTTTATGGCTTCTATCTCTTTGCTGAACTTTTAAATTTGTTCATGTATTGTTTTCCTAACTTCATTTCATTATCTCTCTGTATTCTCTTGTAGCTCACTGAACTTCTTTGAGATGATTGTTTTGAATTCTTTGTTGGGCAGTTTGTTAATATCTCTATTTCAAATTGCAAAGCTCTGATTGCTTCTTTGTGTCCTCTGAGTTGCAAATATTCTTTCAACTAAACTCTTATTTATCTCTTGCCTATGGTATTTTTTTCGACATAGAGAAAATTAAAATTCATGTAGTAAAATCTATGGCTTATCTCCAATTTTCTTTGGTTTCTGGACTTTATGTAGAAGTTCAGACTCCATTAAAAAATTTTTTCGAACCATTTGATTTTTTCTTTATCATAAACCATGACTATTTTATATTTGTCTCACTTCTTTTGAGGTGGGACTATAGCTTCAATTTACTAAAAATGGCCTGAAATTTGCATAAGTTTTCTTTTAACCTTGTTGGATTTTTTAGTTACCATTTTTATGAATGGGATTTTATGTTTCCTTTTATTTCTAACTAATTATATCTATTTAGTGGTGAACTTATTACTTTGTAGGTATTTATGGAATTTTAAAAGTTGTATCTCTTGGATCTCTCTAGTTTTCATATTCTTTATGGAATATGGAATAACTCATTCTTTACCCACTGATTTAAAAATGTCACATTTTAATGTACTAACTGCATATGTATATCCAGATTATATTCCGATAATCTAGATTATAATCTGATAATTAGTAAACTAATTGTCTATTTGTGATTTAGAAACATGCTACTTGAACTGTAATAATTTTGAAGAATATTTTAATATCTGATAAGACACATCTCCTCTCATTATTATATACTTTTTAAACATTTGTTGGCAATTCTCACATAATTATTGTTCCAGGTGAAATTCAAAATCAATTTGTTAAGTTTCTCCAAAAAAATCTTTGATACTTTCATTGAAAAAGCATTGTGCCTATATGTTACTTTGGAAGATTTACTTCTTTATGTTATTTGAGTCTTCCTGTCTAGGAATATGGTATTTTTCCCATTCATATGAGGTCTCATTTTATGTTTGCCCGAAATTTGCCTGAGTTTCCTTTTAACCTTGTTGAATTTTTTAGTTACCATTTTTGTGAATGGGATTTTATGTTTTCTTTTATTTCTAACTAATTATGTCTATTTAGTGGTGAAGATATTACTTTGTAGGTATTTATGGGGCTTTAAAAGTTATATCTCTTGGATCTCTCTAGTTTCAATCATATTTTATGTGTTCTTGACTTTTGTTCAGCTTTTTTCTTATTTGTTTTCTATTTTTATTCTATTATGCATACTGCCCAAAACAGTACTGAATAATATAGATAGTGAGCATGCTTATCTTGTTCCTGACTTTCGTCAGAATGACTTCACATTTTCCGAAGTTAATATAATGTTTACTGTTGATTTCTTGTAAATAATGTTTAAAATATTTAAGAACTATTCTCTTATTTTACGAAACATTTTATAACGGATACACAATTTTATTAAATATTTTGTATCTTTTGAAAAATATTAAAATAACTGCTAGTTAATAAAAAACACTAAAAATAACTGCTAGTCATTTGGCTTTTACTTTTGATTTATTAATGTAACATACTACATTTTAGTATCTTAATGCTGAAGCATCTTATTAAAACATTCGATTAAGTTATTTTATATAATTTTAAATTCTAGCACTTGCTTGTATATACTAATTTTAAAAGAATTTTGGCTATTTAGTCTTATTCTTTGGTTATTTATTTACCTATTCTTAAAGATTTAGTTATTTGGTATCACAGAACATGAATGGGTAACTTTAAGAAGGCTTTGATGAAGAGGAAAACATATTACCCTGTGTAACAAAAGAGCCCAAAAGAATAACTGTTCGAGAGATGCTGTGAAGTTGAAACGAGACAGATTTCCGTAATTACAGGTGACCAGTCCTATTTGCATGTGAATTTAAAACCTTTTTTTAACCCATATTGGTCCAGTGACTCCACTAGGATATGACTCTTTGATGATCATTTCCTTTTAGTTTTTATTGGGATGTTGTGTAACTCTCAAACCTGTAGATTTAATAGTTTTTTTGAAAAGTCTTTTACATTTTCTTGAATTATGTATTAATAATAATTTTTCAGAAACATAACATCTATCATGTTTTTTCAAAAAAATTCAGCTTCTGCAGGAAAAAAATCTATCATTTTTATTGGACTCTTTTATCTCTGTTTATTCTTTTTTAAAATTTCTCTCCCCTTCTACAAGCTTATCTTGCATTTCTCTGTATTTTAAGCAGTATCTAATCTCATTAGTGCTGCTTACAATTTTGTTTTCACTTCTGCATTTTTCTTTTACTTAATTTCTAATACCTGCCAGTTCATGTTTTTTCTTCTTCCTGAACTTTTATTGTTTTTCTTTGCATTTTCAAATTATTATAAAATGCAATTTTTATTATATAATTATTAACTTTTTAATATGTTTGGTCACAATATTTATCTACTTTGTAGCAACATTTTTCAGGTTGAGTGTTCTTCATTTGCCGCTTAATTTTTCTGTTCCATTCCATATTTGTTTGCTAGTTTTATGTTATTTTATTTTTTGGGGTCAGTGTCTCACGCTGTCTCCCAGGCTGGCGTGCAATGGCACGCTCACAGTTATTGCAGCTTCTACCTGTTGGGCTCTGGCGATCCTTCTGCCTCAGCCTTCCAAGTAGCAGAACTACAGATACGTGCCACCATGCCTGGCTAATTTTTAAATTTTATTGTGGAGATGAGGTCTCGCCAAATTGCCCAGGCTGGCCTTGAATTCCTGGGCTCAGGCAATCCTCTTGCCTTTACCTCGCAAAGTGCTGGGTAGGATTATAGGTGTGTGCCAGAGTGCCCGGCATATTTGCCAATTTTTGACGGATTATCATTCTTATGTTACTGTTTTCTCATTGAGGACATAGTATGTATCTGCATACTGTTTGTATCAAATTCACTTTAGATTGTTGCTCACCTTTGAAGGGATTGGTTGGTCAGGCTGGCAAGAACCCACATGACAGAGAACCTTGTATGAGTATCTTCTCACACTTGACTTCTCCAGGGACAGTGAACAGAAGTGAGATCCTAAGGCCAAACTTCCTTCCTTCCTTCCTGCTTCATCAAGACACATCTTGCTGTACTTGTTGTCTGCCTATGTGATGGTTTATCCAGCATCACCTGTCCTGCTACCAGAAGCTTCATATCAAGCGAAGTCCAGGGAAAGGCCATCAACCAGTCCTCAGAAATTATTAATTTGGCCCCTCAGGGCATATTTCTTCCCTCTGAGGGGGGTGATTTTGATATCACTCAGAGTCCACTTTCGGAAACAGAACTCCACCAGTTAGCACAGGAAATTGAATATAAGAAATTGATGAAACAGGTATAGGGTAATAGACAAGGCAAAAAGAGATTACCAAGTTAAAATAGAGATAGGAACTTCAGGAGGCAGCTGCTACTTCTAGCTCTGGAGAAACAAGGGGAGAGCTTGTGGCTATTAGACCATGCATTCTATTGCTCAAAGCAGGTCATTGAGCAACCCAGATGTAAGTGGCGAGGAAATAAGAAGCGCTGCAAATAGACTGTGACCTCTTTTAGTAGGCGACTATTAGAACAATATGAGGGGAGAGTCCCCCAAACCTGGAATTGTCTTTTTGGAGAGCAGGCCCCTTATAATACACCTGGAATTTGGTCCTCTGAATCAAGCAGCCAACCAAAGTTTTAATCTGGAAGTTTTGAATCGTGATTTGTGGAAGAAACAGCTAGAGTTGCGGCAAACAGATGACAGGGTCTTCTACCATGATGATGCACCCGTCCACACCCCGCTGAATGTTCAGCAGTTTTTGACTCTAAATGGCATGGCTCTCATGTCCCACCCTGCCTATTCACCTGATCTCACCCTGAGCAGCTTTAAAAAAAAATTTTCCGATGAAAAAAGTCCTCAGAGGGAAAAGTGTTGCCGATATGGAAGAGGTGAAACAAAAAATGGCTAAAGTACTAAAAAGCACCAAAGCTGAGTTCAAAAACTGCCATGAACAGTGGACAAAAACATCTCAATAGGTGTATTGCATCAAACAAAGAGTACTTTGAAGGCAACTGTAGTTTAAATATGTAAGAATAAACACACAACTTTTCATAAATGAATTTTGCTTCTGGAGGATCCCCCGCCTTGTAGTTTAAAACCTAAATGAGCACAAACCAGACAGCAGGAAATAAGGGATCAGCAATAGACAAGCCAGTCTACCAGAAAAGATTATTAACGTCACTTCTTTGACCAGCTACAACCATCCTGAGTAAGAATTTCCAAATAAATAAATGGTGCTCTTTTGGATCAGGAGGGTAAGATGAAAAAGATGGGCAATTAATGCCACCTATATATATTTTTTCTTTTTGTTCTATAATACTAAATAAATATTTAATACTTATTTTATAAGTACCGTATTCTAGGACTATTTAATTTGGGCTCAAGAGAACTGAAATAGGCTTTCTACAAACAGACCAAGTTGTTACTAAGGCCGTTTTTCAGTAACACAATGGAGTTCAAGTTCAACTGAAGATTCTGTGTGCAGATGCCATATACCGGAGTGTCAAAAATATGTATACCCATTTTTAAGAGATGTTATGTGTGTATTGCTTTTCAAAGTTGAATTGAATTATGTAGCCATGTGTAGTATGATGTTCGCTCAAATGATGCTAACATCATCATGCAACAGGCAAGACCGTCAAAGAAAATGGCAGAAGCATGGTTGTCTTCCGAGGAGCGCAAGAGCATTTTGAAGTGGTATTTGAAATTCGAGAACACTGTGGAAGTACAACAACAATGGAGGCGGGAGCATGCAACGGAACATCCCACATGCCTAACAACGGCATGCCAATGTGATAAGTTTGAGACGCATGGTACTGTGTGTGGTGAGCACAAGGGGACCATTCGGGAGGCCTCACACAGCCACAAGCTGTAATGAGAAGAGTGTAGACGCTGATGGTAACCACTTGGAGCACCTCTTGGAATTGCACAAGTCAAATGAGACTTGTATGCATCATTTGTCATTGTGTTCATCTTTCGTTATTGGTATCTATCGAGTATTGCATGTTTAATACAGTTTTTTCTTTTCTTAAATTGTGTATACACTTTTTTGGCACCCTCTGTCGTATTCCATATTTGTCTGATTCACAGTGAGCGTAGGGGAGGTGTGTGTGTTCGGCTAACTATGTCCAATTCAAGTTCTTCAAAATTCTTTTACTGCCACAAATTCATTGCATTTAAGAGTTTAAGAAGATATTTTGAGTTTTTCCTGACTTTGTATTCCACAGCAAGCAACTGAGAAAAGACAAGTTCCAAATGTACTGAAATTGACTTAATCTAATTTTCATGTGTACAAATGGAGGTTGAATGCAAAACAATAAATATAACAAACATTTCAGGGCAAAATTTAAATTAGCCTGACTATTTAGTATTGTTTGTTTTGAAATGTTTTCAAGGTCTCCATACATAAACATATCAGCTGAAAATGATACATTTCTATCCATTTTCATCCACCCACTCAGAAGGAAAAGCAAGTATATTTTTATAACTTCAAAAAGTCAGTTATTTTTCTTAGGCAATGCATGGGTGGAATTTTCAAGGCATTTTTCAATGTTGCACCTGCTTACTGGAGAACAGAATAAGCCTCTTTGTGTTTCAGAAAGGGGGAAAACACCAACCACTAAATACCTCTTGGCTTATGCACAATGACACTATTTAGTATGGTATGTATTTAAATTATAGATGCAAACCAGCATTTAGGCACATAGCCAATGTATAATCACTGACATTATTGCTGAAATAGCAATATAATGTGATGTAAGATGGTAATGGAAACCTGACCCATTCAATTTAGATTTTGGTACTTTCCTGAATATTATCTAAGTTTGCATCTCTGGGTAGATAACAGAATTGTGCAAATTGTTTTAAAAAATATATAGCAAGGACGTATTTTGCTGTTTTGGTCACAATATTTCATAGTGATCTCACTCAGAAGGGAACTGTTTACCCACGATCTTACCAGCTAAGCCAAGAACCTACCCGAACATCATCTCTTGCTGACTACTGCTTCTGGGGCTTCTTTTGAGCGTCAATATTCTGCAGAAGGAACAGAATGCATTCAATTATACACATTTCTGAATTACTTTTGTTCTTTTTCTTTTAAGTAGCATTTTATTCTTGAGATGAACGATTCTGATTTGTTCCAGGTATATTTTAGTGTAAACAGAAAGTTGCTTTTTTTTTTTTTGGTAAGGTATCAAAGTGCAAAGGGAAAAAAACCACCATGTATATATTTTCTTTGCCATAAGACACAGATAATTTGGTTAAGAATCCATAATGGTCACTCTTTAGTTGCAAACCTCCTTGAACTTCTGTCTCTGAGCACGTAATCAGGACAATAGCACCCACTATACAGGGGCTATTTATACATATTTAAGATAAGATTAAATGTATTATTATTTTAAATGGTATTTTAAATTATTATTATTATTATTTTGAGTTGGAGTCTCACTCTGTCACCCAGACTGGAGTACAGTGGCCCCTCCTGGCCACCACATCCTCAACCTGCTGGGCTCCAGCGATCCTTCCACCTCAGCCTTCCAAGTAGCTGGAACTACAGGCGTGCGATACCACACCCGGCTAATTTTTTGATTTACTGTAGAGATGAGGTCTCACCAAGTTGCCCAGGCAGGTCTCGAACCCGCAGGCTCGGGCAATCCTCTCACCTCGGCCTCCCAAAGCGCAGGATTACAGGCTGAGCCACCGAGCCTGGCTTATGTTATTTTTAAGCATTGTTTTAAATTATTTTAAAATGATATTTAAAATGTTATTATTTTAGGTATCTCACACAAGTGAAATTATATAGTATTTGTCCTGTGACTGGTTTATTTCACATAGTATAATGTCCTCAAAGTTTATCTATGTTGTAGCGTATGGCAGAATTTCTGTCCTTTTTAAAGGTCAAATAGTATTTAACTGTTATGGAGTGAACTTTTATATCACCTCAAAATTTGCTTGTTGAAGCCTAATCTCCATTGGGATGGTATTAAAATCTTAAGGAGTAGGACTTTTGGAGGGTGATTAAGTCATGAGGTCAGAGTCCTCATGAATGAGGTTAGCGCTCATATAAGAGACCAGAGAGCTTTCTCTCCCCTTCTCTGTCCTCAGCTACAATAAGAATATGGCCAACTACAAACCAGAACGCGAGGACTCATCAGACACTGGATCTGCTGGCACCTTGATTTTGGATTTCCCTGACTCCAGAACTAAGAGAATAAATATTTGAAATAAATATTTGTCGTTTAAGCCACTAGTCTATAGCAATTTGTTAGTTTGAACTAAGATATCAAATTATGCGCACACACACACATACAGGCATACCTTGGAGATATTGCTGGTTCAGTTTCAGGCCACCACAATCAAGCAAATATCACCATAAAACAAGTCACACACATTTTTTTGTTTCCCAGTGCATATAAAAGTTACGTTTATACTATTCTGTAGTCTATCAAGCGTGTAATAAATTATATACAAAAAACAGTACATAGCTTAAAAATACCTTTTTGTTTTTTATTTTAAAGTTGGGGGATGCATGTGAGAATTTCCAGCATAATTGAATGCAGGTAAGGTTTGGACTTCTAGTGAACCCTCTTTCCTTCAGTAGTCGACATGGTAGCCAATGAGTGGTTGTGTGCTCTATATCCCACCTTCCTCTATCTTCCTGTTAGCAGTGCTCAGTGTCAGTTGTTCCTGCCTTTGTGCCCATGTTTAGGGCCTGCTTGTGAGTGAGAACATGTGGTATTCAGCTTTTTGTATCTGTCGTAGTTCATTTAGAATGATGGTCTCCAGCTGCATTCCTTTGTGTCTGCAAAGGACAAGATTCTGTTCTTCTTTATGGTTGCATAGTATTCTATCATGCATAGGTCCTACGTTTTCCTTATCCAGTCCACTTTCTATGGGACTGTTTTCTGTGGGTTGGCTTCATGTTTTCCCAATTGTGAGTAATGCTGCAGTGATTGTATGTGTGTAAATGTCGTTCTGGGAGATTGATTTATGTTCCTCTAGGTATATTCCCAGAAGTTGGATTGCTGGATTGTATGGTAGCTCAATTTGTAGTTCTTTGAGTAAACATCATACTGCTTTCTACAAAAATTGAACTAGTTTACATTCCCACCAACAGGGTAGAAGTGTTCTCTTTTCTCTGCAGCCTTGCCAACACCTGTTGTTTTTTTGACTTTTTTAGTGATAGCCATCTTGACTGGTGTGAGGTGGTTACTCATTGTAGTTTTGACTTGCATTTCTCTGATGATTAGTGAAACCGAGCATTTTTTCCTATATTTGTTGGCTGCTTATATGTCTTTCTTTGAAAAGTATCTGTTCACGTCCTTTGCTCACTTTTTAATGGAGTCATTTGTTTATTTCCTGTTGATTTGTTTGAGTTTCTTATAGACTCTGGATTTAGGCCTTTGTCAGAGGCATACCTTGCAAATATTTTTTCATATTCTGTGGGTTGTCTCTTTACTCTCTTGATGGTTTCTTTTGCTTTGCAAAACTTTTTTGGTTTGATAAGGTTCTACCTGTCAGTCTTAGTTTTTGCTGCATTTGCTTTTGAGGGCTTGGTCATAAATTCATTGCCTACTCTGATGTCTGGGAAGGTGTTCCCTAAGTTTTCTTCTATGATTCTTATAGTTTGAGGTATTACATTTAAGTTCTTGATCTATTTTGAGTTAGTTTTTGCATATAGTAGCAGGTAGGAACCCAGTTTTATTTTTCTGCATGTGGTTAGCCAGTTTTCTCAGCATCATTTACTAAATATGGTGTCTTTTCCCAATGTTTGTCTCTGTCAGCTTTGTTGAAGATGAGTTGGTTAAAAGTCCATGGTTTTATTTCCATATTCTCTGTCCTGTTCCATGGTCTATGTTTTTATTTTTGTACTAGTACCGTGCTGTCTTGGTTCCTGTTGCCTTGAAGAAAAGCTTGAGGTCTGGAAGTGTGATGCCTTCAACTTTGTTCTTTTTGCTGAGGGTTGCCTTAACAATTTGGGCTCCTTTTTGCCTCCATATTAATTTCTGTATTGTCTTTTCCAGGTCTGTGAAAAATGATGCTAGTGATTTGATAGGGATTGCACTGAATTTATAGATTGCCTTGGGTAGAATGGACATCTTGATGATATTGACTCTTCTAGTCCATAAGCATGGGATGTTCTTTCTTCCATTTGTTTGTGTCATTCTTGATTTCTTTGAGCAGTATTTTGTAGTTCTCGTTGTAAAGGTCTTTCACCTCTTTGATTAGATGGATGTTGAGGTATTGTATTTATTTTGTGGCTATTTTGAATGGGATTGTATTTTTTATTGGTTCTCAGCCTGCTTGTTGTTGGTGTATAGAAATGCAACTGTTTTTTTGCATTGATTTTTTTTTTTTTAATCTTGAGACTTTACTGAAGTTGTTTTTCAGTGTGAGGAAGTTTCTGACAGACTCTCTGGAGTTTTCTAGGAATAGAATCATATCATCTGAAAAGAGGGATAATTTAGCTTTCTCTTTTCCCGTTTGAATAACCCTAATTTTTTTTCTCCTGCCTATTTGCTCTGGCTGGGACTTCCAGTACTATGTTAAATAGGAGGGGTGAGAATAAGCATCCTTGTCTCGTTCCAGTTCTTAGGGGGAATGTTTTCAGCTTCTGCCCATTAAACATGATGTTGGCTGCAGGTTTGTCATAGATGGCTCTTATTATTTTGAGGAATATTTCTTCAATGCCTAGGTGTTCGAGGGTTTTTTCCGAGAAGGGATGTTGTATTTCATCAAATGCTTCTTCTTTGTCTTATGAGATAATCATATGACTCTTGGTTTTACACCTGTGGATGTGATGGATTATGTTTATTGATTTACGTACATTGAACCAGCCTTGCAAAATGAAGTTCACCTGGTTGTAATGGTGGGCTGAATCACTATCTGGCCCGGGACTTTTTTGGCTGAGAGGTTTCTTATTACTGAGTTGATGCCTGGGATTGTTATTGGTCTGTTTAGGATTTCAATTTCTTCCTCTTTCAATCTTGAGGGGATTATGTGATGCCAGGAATTTTCCCATTTCCTCTAGATTTTGTAGTTTATTTGCATACAGATGTTTATAGTAATCTCTGAGGATCTTTTGTTTTTTTTCAGGGTCAGTTGTAATATTGCTCTTTTCATTTCTAATTGTGTTTATTTGAATTTTCTCTCTTTCTTTTCTTTTCTTTTTTCTTTTTCTTTTTTTTTTGTTAATCTGAGCTGTGGTCTTTCAATCTTATTTATCCTTTCAAAGAACCAGCTTTTTCATCTTGTTTGTCCTTTGTATTTTTTTGTCTCTATTTCATTCAACTGTGACTTCATTTTAATACTATCCATTTTGTACTAATTCTGGGATTGGATTGTTCTTGTTTTTTCCAGCTCCCTTAGGTGTGACATTAGTCTGTTTTCTTAAGATCCCTCTATTTTCTTGAAATGTGTGAACAACGCTATAAAATTCTGTCTTAGCATCACTTTCATGGTATCCCAGAGGTTCTAGTGTTTTGTGTCTTTGTGTTTATTTGTTTCTAATAATTTTTTTATTTTTGCCTTAATTTCTATGTTAATGCAAAAGTCATTAAAAAGTATGTTGTTTAATTTCCAAGAATTTTTGTGTTTTAGGGGTTTCCTGTTGGTGATGATATTTATTTTTGTTCCACTGTGATCTGAGAAGATACCGGTATGATTTTGACCTTTTGAAATTTGTTCATGCTTGACTTATGCCCGAGTATGTGCTCATTCTTGGAGTATGTTCCATGTACTAATGAGAAGAATGTATATTCTGTGGTTGTTGGGTGAAATGTTCTGTAGACATCAATTAAGTCCAATTGGTTAAGTGTTGAATTATGGTTCAAGATTTCCTTATTAATTTTTTGCCCTGATGACCTGGTTAATGCTGTTAGTAAGGTATTAAAGTCTACAACTGTAAGTGTATGGCTGTCTATGTCCTGTCTTAGGTTAATTAGCAATTGTTTTTTAAAATCTGAGTGTTCCTGTGTTGGGTGTATATATAGTCAAGATTGATGTATCTTGCTGGTGGATTGAGCATTTTATAATTATGTAGTGTCCTTTTTAGCTTTTATTGGTTTAATGTCTGTTTTGTCTGATATAATAGCTATTTTTACTGTTTTTTTGTTTTCCATTTGCCTGGAAAACTTTTCTCCTGCCTTGGTGAGAAGATTTCTTATTACTGAGGCTTCTTATGGTATCATTTGCAGTGAGATGGGTTTTCTGAAGGCAGTAGAAAGATGGATCATGTTTCTTTATCCATTTGCTACACTGTGCCTTTAGAGTAGCACATTCAGTCCATTCATGTTTAAGTTAATTATTGGCATGTGGGGATTTTTTCCAGTCATACTGCTATTAAGGGGCTGTTTTGCTTTATAGATTTTGTGGTTGATTTGTATGGTCTGTAAGTCTGTGCTTTTGTAATGGGTAAAATCGTTCTTTTAATCTGTGCTTAGAACTTTCTTCAGCATCTCCTGAAGGGCTGCTCTGGAGGTGCCATATTCTCTCAAGGACTAGATGCCTGGGAAGGATTTTAATTCTGCTTCATTAGTGTGGTTTATCTTGGTGGCTACAAGATTCTTGGTTAGAATTGCTCTTCTTCAAGAATGCTAAAGATGGGGCCCCAGTCCCTTCTGGCTTGTAGAGTTTCTGCTGAGAAGTCTGCTGAAATTCTGACGAATCTTCCTTAGTAAATGATCTGTCCCTTCTCTTTAGCTGCCTTTAGGATTTTTTTTCTTTCTTGTTTACCTTGTGGAGACAGGTTATCATGTGCCTTGGGAATGGTCTTCTCCTGTAGTACCTCATAAGAGTTCTCTGAGTCTCTTGTGTCTGCATGGCTGCCTCCCGAGCAAGACCAGGGAAATTTTCTTGGATGACATCTTGGAAGGCTTGTGCTAGGGTGTGCTCAGTTTCCCCTTCTCTCTCAGGGATGCCAATAGACCATAGATGTGGTCTCTTTATGTAATCCCAATTCTCTTGTAGGCTTTGCTCATTCTTCCTAAGCCTTTCATTCTTGTTTTTGTTAGCTTGGATTGGTTAATAGTTTGATCATCAAGCTCTGAGATTCTTTCTTCTGCCTGGGCGATTATAATGTTGAGGCTTGCCATTGTGTTTTGACATTCCCAGAAAGAATTCATTTCCAGAATTTCAGATTGGCTCTTTCTTATAATGACCAGCTTAGCTTTCACTTCCTGCAGTGTTTTGTTTTCATGGCCTGCATGATCTGCGTCCTCCTTGTGGATCTCACTGAGTTTCTTTGCCATCCATAGTCTGAATTCTATGTCTGTCATCAGGGACCGGTCATTCTGATTGGGTTCCATTGCTTGGTATCTAGGAGTGTTGACTCATTAAGTGGTATCTAAGTGTTGACTCGTTACATCTCTGGGGATTGCTGGGGTTTTTTGCTGGATCTCCCTCATGTGTCAGGGCAGACTATTCTCTTTTTTATTTTGTTATGTTTTAATTAATAAAGTAGCCATTGTTGGGGGGTGGCTGTTTGTAGGTTTTTCTTTTGCCTATCCTCTCTCTTCTGGTCCTCTTTTACAGGGGCAGCAGTGGCAGGAAGTGTAGTGATCTAGGGGGAAAACATCCAAAACTGCTTCACCAGTGCAGTCTGGCAGAAATGAAACCTTTTCTTTATTTCGGTGTCTTTCCCCTCCCTCTGGGACAGGATACAGGGGTAGCCTCATTCCCACCCAGACTCATCTCATCAGAAGGATTGCAGGCAGCCCAGCCAGGCAGGGTCCTGCAGCTCTACTTTGGTTCAGGATGTGGGTTGGTCTCGTTCCATCTGGACGGGACCACCCCTTTTGCCCAGGGGTAGAAGGGAAAGAGTGGGGGTTGTTATTTTTTCCTGTGTTTACAGGTGTGTGGGGCCACTGCACTGTGCAGAGGCACTCTACCTTTTAGATCTTGCCCTGCTCTGTGGGAGGAGCTAAAACCACAGTGCAGCCCCCTGAGGGCAAACCATGTCTGCAGTCCTGACCTAGGGTCACAAAGGCTGCTGGGACCACAGAAACTTCCCCAAATTGGTTGCATCACCTCTGCTAAGGCTCTTCATGGGGAGGGCGGTGGCTGTGGTGTGGCACTCCTGGGAACTGGGGTTCCTTGGATTTCATGTGGGAACTGCTGGTGCCTCTGTCTCTACCTAAGGAAGCCCTCTGCCCTTGGCCGATGCAGGAGAAGTGGTGAGAATGGGCAGAGGAGGGAGTTCCCGGACTGTCTCTCCTTTGACTGAGACTGCAAAGGCTCACATGAGGTATGTAGAGAAGAAAAGATGTTGTTTTCACTCACTCCCTCTGTCTCCAAAGACACTCTTCTATTCTTGCATTGGAACCACCCCCAGAGGTGTCCTGGGCTTGGAACTGTCCATCATTTGCATTCCTAGGTGGCATCTGATAGACCTCAGCTTGGGTTTTCAGGCCAACCCCTTAAGCCCTAGGTCTGCTTCTCCCTATAGTCTTCTTCGCAGAGAGTTGCAATCCTGCAATGTCTTTGGCTGGTCATCTTGGCTTCCCTCTAAAAATACTTTGTTGATAAAAAATTCTCAAGGTAACCTGACTTTTCAGTGAGTTGCAATCTTTTTGCTGTTGGAGGGTCTTGTCTTGATGGCTGTTGACTGATCAGGGTGGTGGTTACCTGAAGACTGGGGTATCTGTGACAATTCATGAAACGAAGACATCAGTAAAGTTTGCCACATCAGTTGACTCTTCCTTTCACAAAATATTTCCCTGTAGCATGTGATGCTATTTGATAGCATTCTGCCCACACAATATACTTTCTTTCAGAATTGGAGTTAATCCTCTCAAACCTGCTACTTCTTTCTCATCTATGTTGATGCAATATTCTAAATCCTTTGTTGTCATTTCAACAGTGTTCATAGCATCCTCACCAGGAGGAGAGTCCATCTCAAGAAACCACTTTCTTTGCTCATCCATAAAAATCAATGGCTCTTTTGTTAAAAATTTATCATGAGAGCATAGAATCTCAGTGACGTCTTCAGGCTCCACTTCTAGTTCTTTTGCTATTTCCACTCTACCTTTAGTTACTTCCTCTAGTGAAGTCTTCAGTCTCTCAAAGCCAAATCTATGAGGGCTGAGATCAACTTCTCCCAAACTCCTGTTCATGCTAATATCGATATTTTGACCTCCTCTTTTGAATCATGAATATTCTTAATAAAATCTAGAATGGTGAATTCTTTCCAGAAGGTTTTCAATTTGCTTTGTCCAGATCCATTAGAGAAATCACTATCTATTGTGGCTATAGCATTATGAAATGTATTTCTTAAATAATAAGACTTACAAATCAACATTATTCTTTGATCCTTAGGCAGCAGAATGGTTGTTGTGTTAGCATGCATAAAAACAACATTGATCTCCTCGTACATTTGCATCAGAGCTCTTGGGTGACTGGGTGCATGGTCAATGAGCAGTAATACCTTACAAGGAATTTTTTTTTCCTGAGAAGTAGTTCTCAACAATGGGCTCAAAATATTCAGTAAACAAAGCTGGTAAACAGAAGGGCTGTCATTCAGGCTTTGTTGTTCCATTTATAGAGCACAGGCAGAATAGATTTAGCATAATTCTTAAGGGACCTAGAATTTTCAGGATGGTAAATGAGCACTGGCTTCAACTTAGGGTCACTAGCTTCACTAGCCCCTATCAAGAAAGTCAGCCTGTTCTTTGAAGCCTTTAAAGGTGTTGTCTTCTCTCTAGCTATAAAAGTTCTAAATGA